>JAFVLL020003579.1:0-80829 GCA_021397915.2 Tor tambroides | reverse complement strand
GCCTGTTTTCATGTTACAAACCATTGTATAATGCACACCTAATGTTTAGACATTTGTTTTTCAGCCTATGATCAATACATCAGCATGAACATAGAGCCAAAGAAACTTGTGATGGGTGTTCCATGGTATGGTTATGACTACAGCTGCCTGAATTTTACAAAGGTAACAATTTCTTTTTGATATTTTCAGTACTTTATTTAAAATGACATGCAGTACTAGAGCTGTTCGATATAGAAGAAATTGTGATATGCAGTGCAATAAACTCAATAAATCAATTTGCAGTTATTTTAGATTTAAAGGCATTATTTAGTTTATTGCATATATGTGCTCAAAAAACAGAAGCTATTACAAATGAGCTACTAAAATAGTTCAGAGTTAAAAAATTTTTTTTGTCCAATTGCTGTATAATAAGCAGGACAAAGCATAGCCAACAGGTTATCGCAAAATAAAGCCTTCCCATTTTATCTCTTACACAATTTACATACTTCACCTCACTCCCACATATCTTTTTTTTCAGCATGCTTATTTGTATGTATATAGTTACACAACTAGGTCTTCTGAACAAAGCTGGCAAAGAACTTGCTTTGGGAAGAAGGTATTTCCTCTCTGAGTAGACACTTCTCTTTGATTATGGTCATAGCATGTACGTCCAAACAACCTTTCTTGTTTTGGCACCATATCATATTCTTCACCTGCAGCATTTGCGATTTCTTTCACCATTCTTGGTGAAATTGTATGATACCGTACAAAACTTGGATTATACTTATATAGTTGTTTATGGTGAGGTTTAGGTTTGGGTTGTAAGTATTTTACATCCTAGCTCGTACAACTTCTTACAGTTTTACATAAATGATTACTATTATGACCAGATCCAACATACAAACACTGTTAAAACTTGTGTATGCAAACTTTGGAATAGCAAATGTAAACTAAATAAAATTTTGATTTTAAAATTTAGTGAGATTGCAGCTATGCTTATTGTCTTTTTTTTTTTTTTTTTTTTTAAATATTCCCCACATGAATCTCATGACACATCAGAGTGTGTACCCAAGCTTTTCTCGCAAAATATCATCAAGCTGGTGCTTAATATTGCATTAAAAATGAATAAACCTATCAATTTCACAATTTCTCCATGTCAAAGTTTTTGTTATCAGATCTGGTAATGAAGTTTCTGGTCATATATTTTCTGTTGGCAAAGATTTTGGCATATTCATACAATACCTCATAATACAATAGTTTAAACGGTGTACTTTCAGTGAACCATACACAGAATATTTCCCCACAAACATACAGTAAACAATTGCCTGCAGGTGAACAAAAATAAGGAATAGACTATGATGCAAATCTGGCCCTTGACTAAAAACAAATACACATTCATACATAGGAGTAGTAACACTGAATCTCTGGTTCATTGTTATAGTAAAAAATTAATGGTATTTAAATTAGGTTGAGTTGGGAAGTCAATAGAATAGAATAATGATATTTTTTAACTGCTATGGTGTTTGGCACTCTCTTTGTTATTATAATAGGATGGAATATGTACAATTCCAAAAGTGCCATTCAGAGGGGCTATGTGTAGCGATGCATCCGGCAAACAAATTCCCTACAGCATCATGATGAAACAGATCAACAGCTCAATGTCCGGACGACTGTGGGATGAGAACCAGCGAGCTCCATATTATAATTACAAGGTACTGTATCAACTCTGTATAGAAAGTTTAGTACTTACTGAAATACTTTTGTAAAAACAACATCAAGTGGACAGTTGCACTGTTAGACATGTTATCTTTTCCCTAAAATGAATAAGATTTTATTTACAGGTCACAGAAGGCAGGGTCCATCGGGTGTGGTATGATGACCCTGAAAGCATTGCTCTGAAAGCTGCCTATGTGGCACAACATGGACCGAAAGGAATTGGAATGTGGAACGGAAATCTCCTGGACTACAGTAGTGATCCAGTCGCCCAGCAACAGACAGCGGACATGTGGAACGCCCTTACACCCAGTGAACACAGGGAGTCTGCTGCTGTCTCCTAGGATCATTTCTTGTTGTCTGTATACACATATGGTCTGAATGACAGAAGGTGTTGTGCTTACTCTAAATATTTGTGAGACTTATGATGTGTTAATAATAAATGGCACACTCCATTTCAGCAAGCCTAAAACCTTTTATTTAATTGAACATTAATTGACGTTGGCACATTTACTAAATGTAATCATTTGCATGATTTCTAGTTCAGTACTACATATCATGATTCTAAATCAGCAGGATCTTCAGGTCTTAAAAGGTAATTTGTCATTCCAGTCGAAGCAGAGAGCAGAAAGTCTTAAATTTATAAAGGCATGGCATGAAATACTGCATACACTGCAAAAAGAAAAAAAAATCTTCCTCAGTATTTTTGTCTTGCTTTTCAATTCAAATATCTAAACATCCGTAAATCAAGATACATTTATCCGAGATGCAAAAGATAGTTCTTGTTTTCTGAGAAATTGAACAAAATTAAGCAAATTTATGCTCAAAACAAGAACAAATCTCTGTCAGTGAGGTATGAAAACTTGTTTTCCCTTTGAATTAGGTTAAGTACTCTTAAGTCCACTGGCAGATATTTGTTTCTGTTTTAATCATAAACTCACTTCATTTTGATCAATTTCACAGAAAACAAGACATGTCTTTTTGCTTCTCAAGTAAATGTATCTTGATTTACGAATCTTTAGACTAATATTTGCACTGTAGAACAAATACTGAGGAACAACATCAACAACAACTGAGGAACAACACTCCTTTTTTGCAGTGTGATTAGGTGGTACAGGTAAAGTTATTTCTATATTCTAATGGTTGGGAGCAGAATGATCTCTCATGTGATGAACAGCACATTCCAGATATGACCACGCTCTGAGCCCTTTAGCCTGTGAGGGTGAGACACTAACAGAAACACCAAGTTCTGAATCTCTGGCCCATGAGGGAGAGACGTCAACAGATAAGGCTTTTGAGGCAGCAACACATACAACCACCTTCGGAGCCTCGAGCGTGTGTGAAGAGAGACATTAACAGATACCCTACGTTCAGATTCTTCACCCAGCGAGACAATGACAGATGCAGCACATGCTGAAACTCCATCCTAGAGAGACTAAAGCGGACTGACCATTCGTTCGGCCCAGAGAGGCAGAAGACACACAGACATTTGCAACAAGGTTAAGCTCCGGCGAGCAAACCTTCACTTCAAGGCGCTTTCATCTGTGTGTTCCAGATTTTAGGATCCTTTGGTGCTCCAGTAGATCAGCATCTCAAAGCGTTTCTGCAAAATGTGTAAACACTGGTGCGTTCAAACCATTGCACCATTAATCATTTCATCAGCTGAATCACAACTTTTGTCCACAAAGAAATCTTATTTCTAAGAAGCCTAATGCTGAGCACATAGTCATGTATTCTGTGTTTCTTTAAAATTGGGCTCTCTTTTGCATCAGTTCTGCTCTCAGGGCCCGTAGTTCTGTGGCAGCTTGCTTTCTCAAAAAAAAATCAGAAGTGCTGAAACTAACCAACAGAACTATCCAGTGCATGTCTGTTCAGTACCTTGATCTCTGTGGCCAGTTTCATTTTAGCATCATCCACATTTTTCCTCAGATTATCAATTTCACTGTTCTCTGTCATAATCTGGATTATCAACTCATTCTGTAAGTGGCAAAGCACAATGTTTTTTGGTTTGAATGCAGCAAAATATTACATTTAGAAAGAAAGACATGGACAGTTACTTCCCTGCTGAGGAGTTGTATAAATAAACCATCATTAGGCCATTATTTTACTGAAAATATAGTAAAGAATCATAGTTTAAACTACTTTTAACTTTGTGCTTGACTGTTTCTTTGCTTGTGTTCGTCGTTTTGCACCATCCCGGGCTTGGAGTTGTTGTAGCATTTTACTGTAGAAGGTGTGAAGTTCAAGTCGCACACTCTTCAGTGTGTCCTCTAGAAGTGTTGTTGTCTTCTTAGTGTCAAAATATTGCCTCTTCCACCGGTCACGTGCTTCAGGGGCAAACGAAAAAATTTCTCTTTCATACACCATAACCTAACATAATACCTATTTCACAAACACAAAAAATCTGACAGATCAAAGAGAGCCTGAAATCCTAAAATAACCCATATGAGGAGCTTAAAGCATTAAAATTCAACAGCAGACTCTCCAGCTCTCAGAATCAAAGTTTTAGTCAGAATGAGACAAACTTTTTGCTACAGATTGTATTCCTTGCATAAATATTTTGACATGTATATGTGCAATTACAATGCCACAAAAGAGGAAAAAAGACATCTAGTGACCATCACATCATGGCAATGGAACTAAGATTATTCATAACACATATAATGCATAGTTTCCCCCACTCCCATAATACTGTAAATACAGAAGAGTGGTTCTCAGTTAATAGTTTTTAACTAATAAATTTACATGACTTTTCTGGTCTTTCATGAATTACTAGATTTTTAATTTATTTATAATTGAAAAAATGTTTAGAGCTTGGCATTATTATTACGTCTGTGCACTGAAACATGCAACTAATTAAATAAATCCATATACCCTGTGCACATTCTATTATCACTTTGTCACCTACTTTATGCTATTTCATGGTTTTCTCTGCAAACTGTTCAGGCTGATAGAAGACCTTTAATGTTTGAGTACACGACTCTAACATCAGAAAGACACTGATGGCAACAAATGGGATCCATGGCAGAGCAGCACAACAGAAACCAAGGAAAATACAATCAAAGGTTATTACCACACTTTTTTTCAGGTGCTGAGGTAAAACATGTTTCACAAGAATAAAAAAAAGCTCTGCACTCTAAAAATATTTATTTCAAAGAACAATGAAAACACTAAAACTTCCCAGGTTTGCTTAGAAGAACCTGGATGATCCTCTCGAACTCCGGAAAAATGTTTCATGGGCGGATGAATCAAAAATGGAACCTTTTGGTATAGACATGCACCCTGTTTGTCAGAAAATTCTGCATTTCATAGAAAAAAATGCATAGCAACAGACAAACAGTGGTAGTAGTGTGATGGTTTGGTTTTAAGACAATCTCAGAGCAATTTGTAACCTTCACCAGCAAAATGGTGGCTAATTTATAAAAATTTGTACTATGTGATACAAACCTTTTTGTGTAATCTGCTTAGACCCCTCTGATGGTTCAGTTTAGGGGTGGACCTTTATACTTATACATATACTTTGAATTTCTATGAAATTGAACATAAAATAGTTATGTTTTATCATGAAATAAGGTTGGATTCATTAGAATCAGGATGTCTTGTCATTATTAAAAGAGCTGTGAAGCTCTGTTAGAGAATTCTCCTAGAGAATATTAGCCATCTGTTCATAAACTGATGCTGGGAAGAAAGACAATGATTAATACATATATATAAGTCCAGATGTAACCCCACTGAATTGCTCTGGCAAGACCTGGAAGGCACATACTTACATTGCAAACTTGTGTACATGTTTAATTGTAGAGGTCTTTATACCTTGGTTCCTGCGATGTCTGTTAAGAGCTAAAAGCTCTCGGCCCTTTTTCAAAAGCTCTTGCCTTGTTTGTTCAAGCTCCTTCCTTTGCTCTTTGAGTAGCTTGATTTCCTCTATCAGTTCACTTTCTGAAAGCATGAAATGTTGAGTATGGTATTCAAGCGCAAGAATGACAAAAGCATTAGTTAGTAATTGTCTTACTAGTGGTTGCTTGTTGTGTATAAAGTTCAAGGGAATAGACAGACAGTGGAGAACTTCTCTCTGCTGGGAGTGGAGAGGTTGGTCTACTCACAAGAACCTGTGAAAACACATAAAATCTTCACTAAAAGCTTCTCACAACAATGTCCAGAACCTCCCGCTGCAAGAGGAATTTTACTCGGCTAATAAACCTCATGTTGTCTTTGTGAGGGTGAGCCATTTACAGGTATGGTACTTCCTGTTTTGTCTGGAAAATCTCTACTAAACCTTCAGAAATGTTCCACAGGATTGTGGGTCTGCTTGAAAGGCTGAGCCTATAACAACACTGCACCAGAATGGCTTATTAATAGATCCACCGGATGTATCAAATGTAATTTGAGACCAATCTCTTACCATTTCATCTGTTTTTTCTTCACTTGATTTCAGTGTCAGAGAACTGCTGAATTTCCTAAATGTATAATATAGGGTATTAAATGCAATTAAATATTCCATTACTGATCTAATCTTTTTAAAAATGTATTACCAATGAATAGTTGACAATTAACAGTCTTTCCACAATTACAAAAGCAAAAAGAATTAGGTTACCTTGCCAGTCCATAAGAATCTTCAAATGACTCTGTAGCTCCAGAGTTTCTGTTGTTTCTTTTAAAACAATGTTTCTTTTTTGCAGCTGTATTCATTGTTACTGGAGAAAAGCCTCCCTGTTTAGGAAGATGTCTGTCTGCATTGAACAAAAATGAATAACCTGACACAAAAACCAAGCAATCTTTAAGTATTTAAGTATTAACTTAAGTATTTTGTATGTTACATCAAATATTTTGTCAGGTAACTTGCATTTGACATGAATGAATATTACAATAAGAGTAAAAGACTAACTGAACTCTATCTCTCAAATATTTCATATACAATATTTTCTTTTGGAAAATGTCTCACTTACTGGACACACCACACAGTTAATTCAGCTGGGTTAAACAAGGAAGACTAGGGAGGGTCCAGGAAAAATTTCTGGGTATATTTGCACCAGCTGTTCCAAAGTTCTTACTAGACGCTTAGTAAATATTTGTTAGTTTGTAACTAACTTTATTTAGTTGCACTATTTGTTCTTAAGGCAGAATAGCTAGTGGATCATGAGTTCTCTGTGAAGTAATGTGCAGTCATTTACACTCAATGATCCTGCATTAGCCTTTAAATGTCTGAGTTGAAGTTATTGAATTTTAGTTAAATTCGGTAAAATACGTTTCCATTGTAATACAATATTACTTAATCATGAATAACATTAGGTATTTTGATAAGTAAATAACATTCAGTAATTGTATTTGAAAGTAATAAGGATCTATAAATACTGATACAAAAGGAAAACATTTATTTTTAACAATTACATTTATTCATTATATTATTTGACATGCACAACACGTAACTACGCACACAGAGGCATGCTGTTCAGGCCGGGTTTGTGTTGAAGAGCCACTAACGAAGTAATTTATTCACATAATGTTCTCTCTCTTAAAATGCAAACAAGCGTAAATGTCAACAATATCATATCTGTCTAAAAGACTGAAGTCTATCAGCTAAAAGCGAAGTTACTGATGCAATTCAATCAATCGACTATTTTATTCTCACCATTACTCCCATTTTAAATCTTCCATAAATATTTAGTTTGTATGCAGTATTGTTTCAACTAAGTTTAATGGTGCAATGCAAAAATCGTTAGCAGTATGTAAGGTGTCATTTAGAGCCCCTTTACATGAAAGCTAAGTTGCCCCAGGTGTAGTTGAGTGCATCTGTGCTTATGTTCTTAGTATTTCATACCAGACTGTTTGCGTACGGGCTCCATCTGATCTTGCGAACTGTATGTTAGATGAGGAGTGTCAATGGGTCCTGTGTCTTCATCACTCTCATCCTCCTCTGCATCCTGCATTAGGACAGACTGCTGAGGTCCTTTATTGATTGAGGGGAATTTAATGGGCTTTTTTATCTTGCCAGGTGCACATGTTGGTCTGGGCAAATCGTGACTGTGATGGTCAGTGTTGCTAATTAAAGTATCAGGGGTCAGAGAGCTAGAGCAAAGGCCACTGTCATTCTCTCCCACGGGCAAAAGGTACAGCTCAGGAAAAGGAGCCTGATGGGGTCAAGGAAACAAGGCTTAAACAATAAATCATAAGAAGCATAAATCAGCTGCCTACAGCAAATAAAACTAATATTCGATCACCTTTATTTCACAAGCACTTACAAATGGGGGAGTGAAGGATTTTACTGTCAGTTCTCCCTCTTGTCTGAATTTAACCTGGGATCAAGAGAAAAAAGTGGTATTTATTTTAGCTTTACATTTTTCTGTGCTACTCTAGGGTAATTATGCATCTCACAATTTGCAGTTGTTGATTGTCTGTATTGAAAATTAATCATTGTATTTATGTCCTATGTCTAATCAAACTTCATCATACTCATACTCATTATCATCACACTATGTGCTTGATTTGGTGTAATGCAAACAACTCTAACCTTTGGTTGTACACTTACATTCATTACTTTCATTAATCTAAATTAAAACTTGTATATTATTCTGCAGTGACTCACCAGTGCCAAACTTCTGCCTACACATTTTAAAAAAACATATCTATCTGCGATCCTGTCCAGCCCAAGAAATGTTCCAAGATCAGATCTGAGATCAGACAGACTCACGTCTGAATCGACTCTGAAACAAAAAGCACTGAGATCAGACAGACTCACAAATGAATAAACCGAGTAAGGCTCTGGAGGTAGAATTATTAGTATCTCTTTACATTTCTTTGTGGATTCAAATTTTCTGAAAATATGAAACAATATCTTAGTAAAGACTTTTGAGTTAAAATTTTTGAGTCAACTTTTTTCCAGCAGTACTTAATTTTCTTTAAAACATCAAGTTAATTTAAGCCATTATTATGTGCAATTCATTGTTATGTGAATAAAAATTTCAATGTCATCATATATAATATCTGTTAGATAAATAAATCCACACGGGCATACAGTCCAGATTCTAGACAGGAATACATGATGGTAGATTTTAACCAAGAAGTTGAACTGTGTTCAAGGACAAGAGCATTTTTCATAAATACCAGGTCATGGCAAGTTGGTTTATATTATTTTCTCGCAATTTTCCGGTAAAACAATGATCTGGTAATTTTGCAGGTTGCCTTTTACATGTTTACGGTTTAATATATGGCGTGTATTTGTGGTCAAGACCAACTAACTTTCAAGAGTATTCACAAGTGTAAGCCGTGACAACTAGCTCCAGACTCCTAGTAGACGAGGTCAGCAACTGACCTGATAAATCCAGCCGAGACGAAAGTGTCCACAGCTTCAGCTGATACTTTATTCAACCTCCGATCAAACTGATCATCGGGTACATAAAACACATGCAGCTCCACACGCTTCATTAAAAATAAAACAAAAATAACAAATTAAAAAAAGACATGCAAGTAGAAGCAGTTAGGCTACGTGGTTTATTCAGTCAAACATTTAAAAATGTTATTAAACATACCTCTGTAATTTCAGTCCGCTTGCCACTAAGCCCGCTCATGGTCACATTGACCTTATGATGATTTCATTGAGAGTGTACAGTGTGCGCGTGGGTACGTTAAGTGCTAAGGAACGGTATCTTGAGTAATCAAACACTACCAGGGTGAACCGCTCATTAAACCCCCAGAGCTTCAGTTTACAGGACATTGTGTGAACGCCACCATACATATGAACATGTTATAACCCACCATATATCCATCCAAAAAATAAAATAATATTGACAGCAACAGTTTATTTTAAAAACTGTTTTATGTTATACAGAACTTCAGGTTTCACTGTTACGCCAGTAGGTGGCGATGAATGACTCCCTGTATAGATGATGTATTGTTTGATTGGTCCGTTTGATAAACTGGGCAAAAAACATAATTTTACACAGACGTGTTGAAATAAGTGCCATAAAACGCTAATAGCATTAAAAATAAAGAAACATGTATGACACTTCTGGCCCACTGTGTATGACATTATCTTAATTACTTTAGATCTAATTTGTTAATTCACATCAATAACATTCTCAGAACATTTCTATACTTTTTTTCTTACGTAGTTTTCTGAGTCTAGGTGGTGTATGTTAAATTGCATTGCGTGCTGTGCTTGATTTTAACATTTTAATTTACATTATATAAAAAAAGTTTAATAAGCCATCAAAATATTTTACCCAAATAACTGACCGACTAAATGATACACTTACTATTTAGCAGAGGAATAAACTTCTGTGGCATTAAAACA
This sequence comes from Tor tambroides, assembly GCA_021397915.2. Lineage (NCBI taxonomy): Eukaryota > Metazoa > Chordata > Actinopteri > Cypriniformes > Cyprinidae > Tor > Tor tambroides. The sequence continues at coordinate 70,847 of JAFVLL020003579.1, read as the reverse complement.
AAACAAAACAAAAAAAACACACTGGTGGTTTGCACATTTAAAATGTTTTTAAATGTACATACAGTTTTAAAATTAACACCTAATCACTCACCAACCCACCATATCTCCTATATATATATATATATATATATATATATATACACATAGAAAAAAAAATTATAACTTCACAAGGATATGAAGAGTGTCTAAAGCATAATCAGCATAAGTTCCTCAATCTACAGGATATTTAAACAAGTTCATAGTTCAAACAGCTTTTTAAATGCTAAAACTGAAGCAGAGAACACTGTTAATTTTTTTTTTTTTGTAATGTTCAGAAATCTACAATGATGCTTTAGTTTTAGGTCTTTCCAGGGGTTTGTTTTTTGCATATCTGAAAGTATTTTGTGTATGCCCTAACTCACAGTATTGCAAAATTAAGACAGGACAAGACATTTTGACCTGAAATTTCACAAACACTCTCCACAAACCTGCCTTTTCCACCCATGTTTTTACTCAAATATTCAGAGAGAAATATTTTGATTTATTTGTCGCGCCTTGAGAGACACCAAGTCTCTTTGTGTCCAGCCTGGTTATAATATTCTTATGAACAAATGCAGAAAATATAATACAGTAAAGACAAAGCTTGTGTTTCTACAACACTTTCTTTCCATAATATAAAAGAGATTTGTAGATAATTCATGAAACGTCAACATGGCTGCCCTGTGTTTGAAGTCAGTCCCTTAAAGATGGAATTTCCTTCTGCTGGAGTCCATCTCATGCCGCTGAAACATTTAAAGGAGCAGTTAATCATGTATGACTGACACAAATTACTGACAAATAACAGCACATTTAAACAACCAGTTTTAGAACGCACCTTGTGAACCCACTCATATTCCCCAAACTTTGAGTCAAAGGTTCCTTTCTGTAAAGAGCGAAGTTTGAGAGTGAAGCGAGGACCTAGTTCCTGTACGCCCACTTTCTTTTCATTCTTGAAGATGTACCTGTATGATATACATAAGTTTATTCAGTCATGTAGAAATAGAAGCTCCTAATCTGTATATAATTTTTATCAAGTTAAAATGTAACAATGCAAAATATAAGGACTCTTATATTGTCAGACTTTTGGACCCTACTTGATATTCTGACCATGTCTCTATTTTTACTACAATACATTCATATATCTGTTTTTAGAATCTACAGTGATTTGTAGATGAAAACAAATTTGATCACAACAGGTATCATAAATTTAGCTCTCCTTGAGACAATCACTACACAAACAAATCTTACTTACACAGTATGCAAGCGTTCACAATTGCACAGCCCCTTCAAATGACAGAATATTTACCTGTGAAACCTGAAAAAAATGAAGTCTCTCTGATTGTGAAATGTGGCAACCTGACGGCCCACAAACTGTGGATCGTGAGGAAACAGAGCAGCAAACATCCGGCCGACGGAGTGACCGAGTCTAGTAGTGAAGTTGTTAAGGATGACTTCTGGGACATGTTCTGTTGGGTCCTTCCCTCTTCTCTAGTAAGTAAAAACGGGAGTTAGTGTTAAGCATTTTTGAACTTCTGGGTTCCACTGTCCCAAAGTATTTATTTAGATTTTTTTATGGGTTTTGGTGAAATGCCTGAAATAAGTTCTGTGGTTAACACAAGCTATTCTATTCTTCAACATTGAAATCTTGTAATTTTTTTAGCACATCTTTAAAAAGGCAGTTGTTAATAAGTGGCTAAACAGTAATAGAAGCTGTTGGGGACTTTAAATATCATCATGCTTAGCAGAAAAACTCATCTACTCACTCGTCTGCTTTACAGCCCTATTGTATTTATACTTGCGTTTTCAAAAACTATTCTATTCAAACTTTCCAACTTTTGTCTGAAGCTTAGCAGTGGTGATGTTGAAGTCAAGTGGCCATGGTTCTTTATATCCTAACTTCTGCCAACTGCATTTAGGCTTTAAAACTCATAAAACTTGTGTGTAATTGTCATTTTCACGATGAACAACAAAACTTATTTTCTGCTATTATCCAAAAATCCTATTGGTTTTTTGTCAAGCAGGGTGATGCTAACTTCTGGTTTGAACTACATAAATGTGTCATCCCTGCCAAACTCTATTGATATAATTAGTCAAAATGATTAAGTGATTATGCTATATCGCACAACATGGACTATCAAAATTCACTGCATGACTGATTTTATTAAAGTGCCCCTATTATGCCATTTTTAAGGTTGCTAACATTGTTTTATGAGTCTCCTAAAACAGGTTTACATGCATCCAAGGTCAAAAAACACTTTAGTTTTCTCAAAAAATAGCTTTAATTTTACCTCATTTCTAAATGATTCCTAAACGACTAATGCGAAGCAGTTCGAAGAATCAGTCTCTCTAAACCCCTTCTTTCCGTGAGCACTCGCTGCTGTGATTGGTCAGATGGCGCAGTCCTTTGTGATTGGTGTACCGCGTACAGCGCGAATGACAGCCATGGCCGGACATTATGCAAATGTGTTACTTCATGACGTACAGCTGTAACAGAACAAGATTCAAATTCCTAATGACTCGTTTAGGCGATTGCGAGTCGACTCTTTTTTTTGAGACAATAACTTTATATATCGTGCACTTTCAGCTTCACAACTTTGCAGAAACTTTATGTTCACATACTGCTACATGACACACTGCATGAAAGGTAATATTCGAAAAGGCATAATAGGAGCACTTTAAATTACAATTCAGTAACATGAAACGAAACAAAACCACACACACACAAAAACAATAATTCACTAACCTTCATTTCCTTGCGAAGACGAACACTACTGACTTTGAAATGTGCTGTTGGCCCATCAGGAAGGTGACAGAGAACCAAACCATCTGTGATGCTTTAAGTGAGGGAAAATCCTTCATGTAGCATTCAGTGACTGCTTCTCATGACCTCATTAAGAAGATGATACAACAAAATCTAACAGATCTACAAATGTGGTTACATAGTGAAGTCTGAGCAAAGGATACTTGGCACCTTTCTGTCCTCATTGATCACCATCAGATAAGTGAAACCTCTAGATATACACTGTGGAATGACTCTCTTCAATGCCAGACCTCTTCTGTAGTACACATGAGCGTGTGGGATCACTGTTGCAAGCTGCTCACAAAACCTCACGGTCCTCTGAAAACAGGCAGACATGAACCCATAAAACAAATAACTGAAGGACACACTTATTCTAAAATGCTCATTTATAACGAGAGTCAATTAGAAAATAGAAGAGTATACTGAAAACTGAACCCACTCCTCTGGGCCTGTCCGAAGTGGTGATGAGAACTTTAGGATTTGTCAGCCGATTGAAGTAAGCAGAGAACTCATCGGTTCCTTCATCAAAAGCCACCTGGATTTCAACCAAATTAGTTCCAGTTTAGTTTAAACATTTTAAGGTCTACTGAAGCAGTCAGCAGGTGGAATAGAGTTCACTAATCACACGTCACCTCCTCATCCTCTGGGTTAACTGTAGTTTCATCGTATATTCTCTGGTTTTCTATTGTCTTGGGAACTTCTTTTGGTGGAGCCTGAAAAATATATGGAAACACCAAAAAAAAAAACAAGGTAACCAAATTAAAAGAGACTGACAATTTTCCGACAATGGCCTGCAACACACGGTTTCATTTGCCACAAATTAACCGCAAAGACCGTATTAACTGTTTATATTTGATACAGAATAATACAGTTCTGCACATAATATCAAACATGAACTTAAATATTTTACACCAAAATTCAACAGCAATCATTCAGTATTCATTTATTTAGTTTCCTTCTCAAACTCAACCTCCACTTCTGCTTTTGCGTGCAATTTAATCGTACAGCATGATCACGAGGGAATCACTTTGAACAATAAAATGACAAAACTGAAGTAAGCACACATATAGCATAGTTAATCATGTTTTAGTTTCCTTTTCACTTCACAGCTAGTCACCCCAGGCAGGGCTCCAGACAAAAAAATCAAGTAAGGAGCCATTGGCTCCTATAAGAAAAAACTTAGGCGCCAAATTATTTTTTTAGGTGCAACAGAATAAACGCTTTTTTTTTTCTTTTTTCTTTTTTTTTTTATAACATTTCAATCATACTGTCATGTATTTATGTCTCATCTTTTCTTGATTTATCAGCATTTTAAACCATCTTGTAGATGACCTGGGAACTAAGGTTAAAGTGGGAACTAAATGTCTTTTCCAACTTGAAATATGGTCGCAAAGAATTGTTCATTACACAGTATCTGTACCAATATCATGGACCATAAGCATCACTTGGCCACTGAGTGTAGTTCAGGCTCCTCCTCAATGCATCCTATAAATGTTGTCATGTCTTTCACACATTCAGTCCGTTTTTCTTAATTAGAAACATGCACTTTTATAGGAGGAGTTGAATCATGTAGACAACAGGTTAAGTAAAAATATTAATATGCAATAGTGCATAAATATAGCAAAATGCTCCTCTTTATAGTTATTTTTCTAGATGACTGATGAGCTTATGGACACCGAATGGTTATTCTGAGGTAAATGTATTATTACGTGGCAATGTTTACAAGATTTACACATTTTCCGCAGTTTGAAACACTGAGTGAGCTTTTACATGAGACATTTCAGTAAGCAAGTGTAGCTACTGTAGGCTCTATTATAAAAATAGCCTACCTTTTGATGTTAATTCATGTTCATTATGTACTATAGTAGCAAAGAGAAAGATATAATGGGTTCATTGCCGCTTGAACTGATGCGCTATGGCGATTACTCCTACTAGCATTAAGAGCGCCAAGGCCATTATTTATTGTCTGAATTTCCTTATGAATTTAGCGTAATTTCATAGCTTATCACTATTAAAATTAACCAAAGCACAAAGATTTTGTGATTACTGGACAGCAATTGCGCTTCAAATAATATGAAGTTCACGCATTAACAGAACACAGCATAGGCCTATAGACTAAGATCTTGATAACAAGAAGCCATATTAATAATGCTTATAAACGAGAATTGTTAACGATATTGCCAATATCCACACAGCTGACAGCTTTACCTGTTGTAGTTCGTTAAAGTTGTGCATGAAATAGACGCTGCTTTTCTGCACTTTTACTGCACGTCTCCGTCATTTCTCTCGCGCTGCACAACTGAGCTGCGTTTAGCAGGTATGCGTCAATGCTGCTGTGCGGCAGAGATGAGAACTGTTTGAAACTCCTTTTTTTTCTCCACTAAAACTTTGATGCGCATCATCTCAGTTTAATACGTGAACATAACAAAAGATGTGATCACAATACCATCAGGAAAAAAGGCATTACATGCAAATTTAAGTCATAACGCCAGTGGCGACCTCAGCAAAAACTTAACTCGCAAATTAATATTTTTGGTCGCAAATGCGACCGTTTTAGTCGCAGTCTGGAGCCCTGCCAGGTCAACCTTAATTCTTTAAATACCTGTAACTCAATGAATTTTCCATATATAATTGTCTTTTTTAACTGAATTAAAAATGATTGCTTCCCATTCACCATTGAATTGTTTCACCCATACCACAACTAAATTCTTAATTACTGTCATTTAATACTAAAATATATTAGCTTTTTACCAAATGGAATAGAGAATCTGAAGTGACAAGTATGTACTATTTCACAAGACATTTAATGCACAGTGACAGAGTAAATATATTTACACATGAATTGCAATCTCCAGAAACAGTGAATGCTTTATTACAGTGCTTTTTTTGGAATCGCCTTATTATAAAAAACTGTTAGACCACATAGACCATAATATTATTATAATACAAGATTTTACAATTGCCCATCCCTAACTGCAAAGAAGTTGTTTTTGCAGAGAAATTGTGATAGAGATTTACTTGATCACAAAAAGTGATAGTTCACCCAAAAATGAAAATTCTGTCATCATTTACTCACCTTCGTTCATCATCACCCTGTGTGAGTTTCTTTCTTCTGCTAAACACGAAAGAAGATATTTTGAAGAATGCTGGTAACCAAACAGTTGCTGGTCCCTTACTGACTTCCATAGTATAGAACAAAGTAGGCTAGAAACTCTTTGGTTAGCCATATTCTTTAAAATATCTTCGGCAGAAGAAAGAAATTCATTCAGGTTTGGAACAACTTCCAGGTTATGAAGGTTGAGTAAATGATGACATTTCATTTTGGGTTAACTATCCCTTTAATATAGTTTACGGAGTATGAAGATTTACGAGAGTTAGTCTGATTATATATGATGTGAAACCAAACATACCTTATCTCCAAGGGCTTTTCTCTCTTTTTTCTTTTTCTTTTTCAGTTCCAACTTTTGCTGAAAGACATAAATGACAGCTTTAACAATTTGGAAAATATATGTTAGAGTTGCACCTTTGATTATTAAAGGCTGTCTCAACCCTTAGCGAGCTACAGTACATTCCTAAAAGAGGTGTTTTAAAACATGCACTTTTTGGGGGGCACCAAATGCGCGTTTGGCTATTTGGTCATCACTGACACGTCCTGATGCCCATATTGCTGTCTTGGCAGCTCGCTAGGTTTTGAAAAACAGCCAAATTGTGCGTTCGTGTGTGCTGCAATAAGTGTGTATATGTTAGTGAGATGTCACCTTTCTTTTCTCCTCCTTGAGTTTAAGGAACATCGAATGTCTGCGCTGCTTGTTTTTGATCTCAGACACGCTGAATGTGGGAGGAAAACAAGCGCCCGACACTGATTTCTTCTCTGTTTCTTCACCCTCTGCCTGATCCATCTCTTGCAACGAAGCTTCGTCGGGTTTTACCTTTCGCTTTAGTTTCTTCGTTTTTCCATTTTTCTTAGAAAAACTTTCTGAAGTTGTTGACTCGGTAGAATCCATTTTCTGCTGCTTCTGTCTAAATTCACGTGTGTGAGAATCACTACTTCCGGTCGAATTGGAAGTTCCTGCTGCCACGTGAGTTGGTGTTATGTTTAGCCAAAGCCACCTCTGGTTTAGCGTCCTCTAGCGGAGAGGCAGGTGATTGATCAAAGTACGAACTTTGTAATAATAATAATAATAATAATAATAATAATAAGTGTTGGGGGAAAGTTACTTTTAAAAGTAATGCATATACTTCACAAAAAGGGTTCACCTGGGCTGTGCTTGCTTATTTATTTTTAATAACAGAAAAGCCAAAAGTTAGCCTATATTTTGTGCGACTGTAAAGGCCCTTTCACACCAAGAGTGAAATTAATAAGCCTCAGGCTGAAGAAAATGCCTCTGCTTCTGCACCCAATTTCTTTCAACACAGGGACAGGAAAGGGGTCAGTGAATAAATAGGAAACTGTAAATAATTTCTTGTTAAACATACTCCAGTAATCTTTGTTTTATTTACAACAGTGTAGTCTACAATGAAGTCAATTGTCATCAAAACTGTTTGGCTACCAACATTAACAACATTTTGTGTGTGTGTGTGTGTGTGTGTGTTTCGCAGAAGATATTAACATGTCTCAAAGGTTCAATACAAAATAAAACAAAGTTAAAACTTGGTTTAAAAAATGAAACTGTTTTTCTTCCATACAACAGTGTTGTATGGATGATTGTTTGGATGACCACCACAATCACCAACCTAGTTAATTTTTTTTAGTTAAATTTAGTTTATCAATTTTTATATTTGCATCTGGTTTCAGGCTAAAACTGGTATAACCAGGGTTTTCATGTTATAATGCATGCTCCAAAGTCTGGAGCTAGTTCAGTGTACTGAAGGTATTTTTCAGCAGTGTTTATACCCAGCCATAGCCTGCCCGAAAAGCTTTATAAATGAATGAGTTTTGAGAACATATCAGCCCACCACCTCTGCCAGCCTGGCCACTGTCCCTGTTCAAGTCCCCCAGACATGACCACTGGTCTTTGAATGCATAAGACACACACCACTTAGAATGATCTTCATAGCTTCTGAACATCTGAGGTCCTGGGAGACAAACTCTGTCAATGTTCATCACGTGCCGGTGAAGTGAGCAGTTAGAGGGGAGCCGATGTGCCTGGTGCAGCCATGATTCCACCAGCAGATCTGTCCCCAATGCTTGAGCCACCCAACCAGTGTAAATATCTGTAGACAATGTTCAGCATGGAATTAGACTCTCATTAACCTATAACTCTGTTTTGTGTTAAAGGAGTAGTTTAACTGAAACTGTTTAACCAAAAATCCACTCATCATTTACTCACTTTTACTCTTTGTGGAACACAAAAAAACACAAAATTGAAGAAGAAACCCCCCCCCCCCCCCCCTCCCCCCACAAATGAAGACTGTCTATCCTTTGCAACTACAATGAATAAGGACTGACACATACTGCTTGTTTGCTGTTTTCCAAGTCTTCTGAAGCAGATACAGCTTTGGGGAAAAAAAATAAAAATGATAAAAACTTTTTTTTTGAAAGCTCTGAGGAAAAAATAAAATAAAATTATAAAACCTTTTTTTTTGAAAGCAACTGATGCTTGTTTGAGAAAAAACTCTCCGTTCTCATTTATTGCTTTTGCATAGAAAAATAAAATCTCATGATTTCTAGTTTTGTGTTTCACAGAAGGAAAATCAAACGGGATTGATCATTTGGGGAATGATGGGGATTAAATTATGACAGAATATTTTTTCATTAATTATAATATCACGTTATAGATCACTAGCTTTTAGCCTACTGTATCATGATGGGAATAGTAAGAATAATAATGAAATAACATACTATGTAACATTGTAATAATATATTGTCTAGTGTCGTGTCTTGAAAAGGACAGTTTATATTATACAATGGTCATACAAAGGTATGTGAAAAATATGTAGGGATTGAACTTGAGTCTTGCACGCTTGCATGATTACATAACCAATGTAAATAGTACTTTGGCATAATGCAATGTCTGCTGTAGGACCATCACTCTGAATATGTAGAAGAGTTTTTGAACCTGAGAGCTCTCACCATCCACATAGTTGTGTGATTTAGCAAAACTGAAAAAAGTTTGTCCTCGAACTGATTTCAGCTTCTGCAGACTCCTTCTGTTTTTAATGGTCTTACCATCACAAATTTGTGCCATGACTGCAATGTCTGGGAGAAATGCCATAGGCACAGAGCAGTTATGCACCTGTGGATTAAGATATGCTAACTGCCATGCTGTTAAAAGAAAGGAATACTTATTTTAGACAGTGAGCAATAAATTATACCACACTTTAAATCAAACATATCCTATATAATAAGAATTGCATGTGCTCACATATTTGAGGGAACTGTGTATTTGTATGTAATACAGAGCAGAGTCTGGCCATAGTATTTTCCTGTAAATGGGTAACTGTAATTTCTCTCTGGAAATGGAGGAAAATGAGGAACACTGTGTGTGAGCCAAAATCCCTGAGACTGGTCAAACATCAGCACGCCTGAAAAAAAAAAAAAATCATATACATGACAATCCTGTAACCCCATGCAGTTGGATACATACAGTATTTACAAGTTTCAAATCTCGTTTATTTAATGTATCAATTGGTTTTGAGGGTATGTTAAGAGCAAGAATAGGCCAATTCATTTACTATTTACTGCAATAATGCCCACTTGCTTTACAGCCAAATCACAGGGGACTGAAGAGAAAAGATAGAGAGAGAGACAGAAAGAGAGCGAGAGAGAGAGAGGGAGAGAGAGAGTCCTAAACAATTTATGACATTTTGTCACAAACACGACTTAACACGCATCACCTTTGTGCCATAACTTTGAATACTAAAAGTGACAGGACAGTATTAAGTGAACAACAAAATCAAATCAAAATCTAAAATTGTTGTTGGAATCTGTAAATCTGTGTATACTTTGTATATACATTGTCACATGTAAATGTACCTTTTGTATGTCCATACTTGCTTGGGTACTTCAGTTCTGGTGGAGTGTCATTGTAAAGCATATAGACTGAGCTGCTGGATTGAAAAATAAAGTACAGTCATCTATGTTCAGTGACAGAACAGTGTTATTGATGCACACTACATATAACATCTGTAAAAAAAATGACAGATTGGAAGTGTCTTTTAATGAACTTTTGTAACAGTCCTAAACATTGTGGGAACTGTGTACAGTATATTAATGTATATATATATTAGTAATATATTAGTATTCAAAGAGCATATTGTACTGTAGCTTACTGTATATCTGGAGTAAAGCTGTGTCAGTGTTCTGCCTAAAGCTCCTTTACTGCTGTTGACTGTATGTTTACTCATCTGAAAATCGACGACGGATGGATCCAGATACATGTCATCCACTCCACTTCCCTTAACTTCCATCTTGTAAATGGGAAGTTTGTAAATAATGAACCTTTTAAAAGAATATATGAGAGTTACAATACCACAAAACACTGAATAATATGATGCATATAACAGTTGACAGTGCATACAGTAACTATAAGATAAATGTCAACAACAACTTTCAAACATGTTAGCATAAAGTAATCCTAAACATGAGGGCAAAGATTTTAACCTACCAGTCAACCGGCTGACCATCCTCATTTAAACAGGATATCGCTGCCTCTGAGAAATTGATAAAAAACAACAAGATACACACACACAGTCGAAACAATATTAACATTTCAGTCTGGGATTCAAGGTGAATAAAACATCTGAATTTCCTGCTTAAATGAAAACAGAGAGATACACTTTCTCTCGTATTCCGAGCTGTGAAATCAAAACAGCTGCTCTAATGTCTGAAAGAGGAAGTTTGTCGTATGACCGACATCATGCAGCTGTAATCTAGTGACAGAGAAGCGGCCTGAATATAGAAGGGACTGAGGAAATGAAAATCTGGTTGTTTAGAAATCTAGAATTAGAAATCTGGTTTATGGAGGGCCAAATTACTCAAAATTAAATAATTAAATACATGTTGAAATATATAAATAAATTGTTAAATACATAATGAAAAATAAATAAATAAATGCATAAAAATGCACAAAACACACACACACACACACACACATATATATATATATATATATATATATATATTTATTTACTTATTTATTTATTTTTTATTTCCTCCACATTTCATTTTCAGGGTTGTGGTTGTCGGCATCACTCAACAATAGTGGGCAGCGTCACCTTTCCAACTCGACTTCTTTGGTCTTTCTAGTTTAAGTGCCTTTTTCTTGTTTTTCGCATCACTAGCTATGGCTGAGCATGGTAAAGATCGGTTGTTCACTCTTGCAGATGAAGTTTGTCAATCAAAACGTTGAAAATGACATAATTTTCATACAAGTAGAAATTATGTGGGAAATGTTGACTGAAATCAGTGCTGTCCCATACCGGACGAGGAGCTTCAGGCCGCTACACTAGTGTCCCCAGCACCGCGGACAGACGCCGAATGCCGCCGCCGGTGCGCGTGTCGTACACTCATAAATTACAGGGCTCTCAAGTTATAGTGAAAGATTGGAGTGAGAGTAGGGGAGGGGCCACTCAAAGGGGAGGAGTCACTAAAAGGGGAGGAGCAAGTCAAAGGGGAGGAGCAACTCAAATATTTGCAGCACCCAAATTTTTGCTAGCAGTTCAATTTTACCTATTGTTCATAATTGACTAGCACAAATAGAAGTGATAACATCTGGTAAATCTGATGAAAGACAAATTCATTCTAATAAAATAAAAAGATTTATGTATTTAAAAATACAAATTTATCAAAAATAAAAAGAAATTTTGAGAGAGAGAGAGAGTACACATTCAGCTTATGTTGTAAATGTTTGTTGCACATTTTGATGCCTGATGACAGGGGTAGAGGACTCCCACATAAAGAACTGTCATGAGAGGTAAAAGTGTTCCATTCAGAGTCAAACTGTTCCTAGTTTTGGTTTTGTTCAAACCCACCATGGAAAACACACTGCATCTGAATTTGAGTGGGGAAGCCACAGTGCATATATGGGAGCCCCCTATCCCTGTTATCGAGGCATCAAGATGTGCAACAAACATAACAGAAAAAATAAAATAAATTCATAAGCTGAAATGTGTTCTCTCTCTCTCTTTCACACACACACACACACACACACACACACACACACACAGCTTGACATACATGCTCAGGACAAGTTCTGTAATCCTACTGTGTGTGTACAGTATGTACATTGAGCACTGCTGTTCAGTTGGCATGTTTGGGGCCAAATTTCTTTGTATTTTTGATACTTTTTTAAATATGTAAAACAATTTATTTTATTTGGATGAATTTGTCTGTCTTTTATCAGATTTACCAACTGTTATAACATCTCTAGTACTTTCCTTTCAGGAAGCCAAAGCTAAGTTAAAGCTTCTGGTTGCAAAGCAGTTGGAGAGTTTTTTTTGACTGCATCAATAATACTTTAGCACGAATTTGGCTATATTCCCCAACATCAGCTCTCACTATCTTTTCACAGGCAAGTGATTTCGTCCAGGAATCTTAAAAAAGAATTATCATCCCCTGGAATACCGAAGAAACACCCAGTGATGACTTTGAAATGTACAGCCAAAATCTCATAGAGATTTCCAGTTCCTAAAACACTCTGTTGACTCAGATATGACCAGCTCAGGCCTGATTTTCTCTCGTTCCTCGAAAAAAAGCTGTTGAACTTTGGTTGATGTACAGTTGAGGGGTGGTGAAGGGAGGCCAGTGGGCCAGATGAAACGTTGGGTCATTGATGGGGTGGAGAAGGATGTGAACGTGGTCACTGTGTAAATGGAACAGGACAGAGGTAGAGAGGAGAGGTGGCTTGTTTTGGAAGGCTTTCAGCAAATTAAAATTTCTGTAGAGGTTTATGGAGGTGGGGCAGATCATTGATCATTTGGACCCAAACCATCAAAACTGGTATGTGACACCACCTCCTCAGCAAAACCCTTTGCTCCCTCCAAAACCTCCTCCAACCACTGGTGCAGACAGCAGTAACTCCACTTACAGTCATGGCCACTACCTCAAATCAGGTAAAGGAATTGACTTTTCATTCATACTGCATGTGTGTGGATGTGTCATGCCAGCCTCTTTAAGAATGCATTTCAACTGCAATATTACTTAATAACCTGTCTCATGTAGAATGTGGAGTTTGTGAGAACAGGCTATGGGAAGAATATGGTTAAAGTTCTTCATATCCGTCATGAAGGGATTCATCACCATATTACTGAGCTGATCACAGACGTCCAGTTAACCCTGAAGACGCGCAAAGACTACTTGACAGGAGACAACTCTGATATCATCCCCACTGACACCATCAAAAACACCGTCCACGCTCTCGCCAAACTAAAAGGAGTAGGTCCTTCTATTAATTTAGTTTAGCCCCTGCATCTTACTTGTTTTAGGTACATTTATAATTTTCTTCCATAAATATAAATGAAAACAGACAAAAATTACATTTAATGGAAGTCAAATATTTAATATAACTACCACAGTTTAAGTAGAAACAGCTACATATGCACTTTTTAGAGTGAATGCCAACCAGCATTACTTTAGATAATCAACAAGAATGTCTAATGAAGAAAGTGTTCTATGAAATGATTATTAAATCAAGTTAAGTCATCTTGCAATTAAACAGATAATGTTTTGTTATACATATGACTTAAAGCACAGAATATTTCTTGCCTTGCAGATTAAGACCATTGAGGGCTTTGCCCTGGATATCTGCGAACATTTCCTCACAGCGTTCAATCATGTCACAAGAGTGAGGGTCAACATTGATGAAGTTCCCTGGAAAAGACTGGAAAAGGTGTTGTGTTACCGCTAAAGCAGAATATATACAGTGACTCCCAAAAAGTGTGTAGATATTTGCATTTATATTTAGTCATTTAGCAAAACAACTAAGGAATGAGGAACATCTCAATTAATTTATTATACAAAAGCCAACAGTGCACATGGTTCTGCAAGAGATCCAAAGCTAGAGAAGTTCAGAAAAGTTTATTATATTATTATTAATTAATTTTTATTATTATTATAAAAGTGCCTTTAAAAAGAAGTGTAACTGGGCTAACCAGGAGTTCTGTATTTGCAAAGTTAAGCCAAAGCTGGCATCCCTTCACACAGGACAAAATGCCAGAATCGCAAGCAGAAATACAATCTGAGATAGTGCCAGGTTAGAATGACAGCTGTGCATCATCTGTGTAGCAGTGATGGGAAAAGCTGTTTACTTTTATTATTGGGCTGAGTGAAGTGGTCTATATCGAGAAGATTAGGGGACCAATAACTGAACCCTGAGGCACCCCAGGGGTTAGCTGATATAACTTTGGACACTTACTGGGTTTGACTACACCTGTAGTAAAGCTGGTGCTAGGACTAGCCAACTTAGGCCTAAATGGATTGGACTTCAAACATCCACTAAAAATCCCCTTGACACCAGTCACTGAAATATGACTGAAAAATACCCAGAAAAGCATGCTCTAGCACTGAATTATTTGCAGATGCCATTTTGTTTGATAAATGTTTAAATTATACAATAGTTTTATTATATACATTATTATATGGGTAGCCGTGGCCTAATGGATAGAGAGCTGGACTTGTAACTCGAAGGTCGTGGGTTCTAGTCTCAGGTCTGGCAGGGATTGTAGGTGGGGGGAGTGAATAACCAGCACTTTCTACACCCTCAATACCATGACTGAGCTGAGACCCTGACCCCCCCCCACTGACCCCCCCCCCAACTGCTCCCTGGGCGCCGCAGCATTGGCTGCCCACTGCTCTGGGTGTATGTTCACTACTGTGTGCATGCACTTGGATGGGTTAAATGCAGAGGACAAATTCTGAGTATGGGTCACCATACTTGGCCACACACCACTTCCCTTTCCCCTTAAATATGTTTTGGGGCCACTGTAACACTTGTTGACTAGCATCATATAGCTGATTAACAAGTTTTTAATACCCAAAATATTGTTAACGTGTTTAATAGAATGGAGTCGAGCACACACACGCTTTCATCCATTGTCCTGAGGCCTGGAACTTCTGTGAGGTCGAACAACATTTGAGTAGTGAGTAAAAATGAGATTCTGAACTAGTGATGGGGGTCTGAAAGTATTAAGGGGAAAGTATATTCTTGCTTTTTTTCAGCAAATATATCTTTTTTCAGTGACTCCAGTGGTCCACAGTGGTATAAGAGATATGAAGGTTCTGAAGACTACTCAGTCTGGATTTGAAGGCTTCCTACGGGACCGTTTCACCACTCTGTCAGATGCAAAGGACAGATTCTTCTGCACTTCTGTTTATGCAAGATGGCGCTACAACACTCATGTGAATGTGGCATTTGATGCACCTGTAAATGTTTTGCATTTACCATGCAGCATCTCAATAAATTAGAATGTCGTGAAAAAGTTAATTTTTTTCTTGTAAGTTATTTCAAAAAGTGAAACTTTCATATATTTTAGATTCATTGCATGTAAAGTAAAACATTTCAAAAGTTTTTTTTTTTTTTAATTTTGATGATTAGAGCTTACAGCTCATGAAAGTCAAAAATCAGTATGTCAAAATATTAGAATATTTACATTTGAGTTTCAATAAATGACCATCCATACAGTATAAATTCTGGGTATCTCTTGTTCTTTGAAATCACAATAATGGGGAAGACTGCTGACTTGGCAGTGATCCAGAAAACAAACATTGACACCCTCCATAAAGAGGGTAAGTCACAGAAGGTCATTACAGAAATGTGTGGCTGTTTACAGAGTGCTGTATCAAAGCAAAGTTGACTGGAAGGAAGAATTTGGGTAGGAAAAGGTGTACAAGCAACAGGGATGACTGCAAGCTTGAGAATACTGTCAAGCAAAGCTGATTCAAAGACTTGTGAGCTTCACAAGGAGTGGACTGAAGCTGGAGTCAGTGCATGAAGAGTCACCACGCTCGCTACCAAGCCATTTCTGAACCGGAGACAACGTCAGAAGCGTCTTACGTGGACTGTGGAGAAAAAGAACTGGACTGTTTGTCAGTGGTCTAAAGTCCTCTTTTCAGATGAAAGTAAATTTTGCATTTCATTTGGAAATCAAAGTCCCAGAGTCTGGAGGAAGAGTGGAGAGGCACAGAATCCAAGCTGCTTGAAGTCTAGTGTGAAGTTTCCACAGTCAGTGATGATTTGGGCTGCCATGTCATCTGCTGGTGTTGGCCCACTGTGTTTTCTGAAGTCCAGTCAACGCAGCCATCTGCCAGGAAATTTTAGAGCATTTCATGCTTCCTTCTGCTGACAAGCTTTATGGAGAAGCTGATTTCATTTTCCAGCAGGACTTGGCACCTGCCCACACTGCCAAAGGTACCAAAAGCTGGTTCAATGACCATGGTGTTACTGTGCTTGATTGGCCATCAAACTCGCCTGACCTGAACCCCATAGAGAATCTATGAGGTTGTAGCGTTTGGATGAATCAGACACACATTTAGTCATTATATTTAATGAATAATTCAGGAAACCCTCTCATTCCACACACAAATTGTGAGGGTCTTTGGACCCTTCTCCTGGAAAGAGCACCCTAAAGGCTCAGTTACCAGGAAACCATCTGATAAGACTGTTTTATTGCTCAAAAGTATGTGAGATGCCACCGAAATTGCAGTAAGAACAGGCTCTTATGAAATCCACCCCAGGCCCATAAAAACAGAACTTTCCTCCTTTTAATTCATAGAAAACCATTCTTTGAATGAACATACATATCCTTAAGGTCATTGTGTATATTATAATTCTTCTTGTATATGTTCTTGTGTATTGTATCCTGTTTTATGCATGCTTATAATAGATGACTAGTTAATATCACTTTAACTGTATCATGTTTGGTCTCTATCAATTCGTCTTCAGATGACCTAATTGAGAGTGTATATTATATGTCGATACCTATGCAACATACAAGTGTTCTAGGAATCTTTAATAGTTTTTATATCAACTTCCAATCCATTTCCATGCAAATTACCATGCCCAGGGACAAAGAGTCATAAAACTTTCCCTCCAAAAGTCCAGGACTCCAATTGGCTCTTTGACATCCAAGAGGTGTGACCCCCATAGCAGATAAAGCATCTCACGTAAGTGACGCCCCAGGCAGTCTGCAGATCTTTAGATTCTGAGAAGATGAGGAGGTAAACTAGGACTCTTCTGGACCCATAAGCTTGTGCCAGGCCTTTGTGGCCTTGTCTTTCTATTCAACCAAAGCTCCCTGGACCTCAGATCTCTGTCTTAGCTCTTTTCCACTCTCCTTTGGAAGAACATTTCCACCTCAGAACATCTTTGGAATCCATCACTGTTCAACCTGGAAGAACGTGATCGGGAGTCCAAAACCTTGGAAACCATTAAGACTTTCATCTGAGACTGCATTCCGGACACTCGGCTCGACCAGATGCACTGCAAGTATTGTACATTTAACTAAATGAAACAGAGATTATTAGTACAAGTTATAGACCCCGTTATAAACGGAGCTGATGGTTTACTCAGGTGGTTAAATGACTTTCTCCATAACTGCTTTCTCTGGCTTTCCTGATGGTTTCATCCATCAACTCATTAGCCCTTTCCCCATGTATGAGTGATTGTATGTTTGCTTGTTAGTTAGTTTGTTTGTTTGTTAGACTAGTCTGCATTAGTGTTTAGTTAATAAAAGTTGTGCGCACAAATTACACGAGTTTCTGATTCTGCCTTGCATATTAAATGTCCCTTTACGATTCCGATCCTTGCTAATGCTCTAATGCATTAATACTCAGAAAAGTATTTTCTGTGTGAAAAATATCCTTTCTTAGAGTTGATATGAAATTAAACTGAATGTTTGCTGGACGAATAGATTAGTTGATGGCAATTTAATTCTGCGACGGTTATTACTGTCAGCCGATATAAATAATTGTAATTAATCATAATTAATTGTAATTATTTATATACAATTCCCTTTTAAGCAAATTTGCTACAGTATTGTCAAGAGGAAGATGAGAGACACCAGACCCAACAATTCAGATGACCTGAAGGCCGCTATCAAAGCAACCTGGGTTTCCATACCACCTCAGCAGTGCCACAAACTGATCACCTCCATGCCACGCCGAATTGAGGCAGTAATTAAAGCAAAAGGAGCCCCTACCAAGTATTGAGTACATATACAGTAAATGAACTTACTTTCCAGAAGGCCAATAATTCACTAAAAATGTTTTTTTTATTGGTCTTATCTTGGAAGTATTCTAATTTGCTGAGATAGTTAATTGGTGGGTTTTTGTTAAATGTGAGCCTAAATCATCACAATTAAAAGAACCAAAGACTTAAATTACTTCAGTCTGTGTGTACTTGAATTTATTTAATACACGAGTTTCACAATTTGAGCTGAATTACTGAAATAAATGAACTTTTCCACGACATTCTAATTTATTGAGATGCACCTGTAGACATGCCATGGCACGATATATGTTCTATTACATGCTGTGCTATATATTACAGCTTACTGTAATGACAATTTCCTGGAAGGAAAACTGTTAAGGACACCATCATTCAGAAGTTTGCAGGACCCTACGATCGTGGGGAATATTCTCCTTCTGTTCAGAAAACTCTGTATGAAACACAAGTTCTGGTACTTGACAGAATTCCACAGGTAAATCAAACTGATTTCAGTTTTGTGACTTTAGTTAGTAGTGTTTGCTAAGGTAAGCATTACTATTGCTCATACTTACAGTTATTGGTGGTTGCTTTATGTTACTCATTTATATGTATACTTAAAAGTACATGTAAAAAGAAAATATGTTTTGCCATCACTTTGATCCCGTAGGTTGAAGAAATTGAGATAATTATGCCGAATCAGCATTATTTTGTCATTGACATGACAAAAATTGGACTCTCAAACAAGGATGAGGTGAGTGACAAATCCATTGGAAAATTTAGGAAAAAAAAAAAAAAAAAAAAAAGAGTTAAACAGAGGTTATCAGTCGAGCTCGGTCTGAATATGCTTCTCTATTGACAAAGGACAAAGTCTAGAGTTTTCAGGCTTTGTGACAAAATCAGGACTTATGGGATTGCTACTCTTAAAATGACTTTGTCAAACTTTTACAAACCACACACACAGGAGCAGGAGAAGGATGTTTTGCTACCCAGCTTGAGATGATAAAGTAATGATGTTGCTTTGTTTATATTTATATTTCAAATTCGCATGTCACAATACAGTATGTTGTTGTGCTTTCATTTCAGGTTTATCTTCCCCTTGATAATCCATCAGGAAACACAGGCACTGTACGCAGAAAACCACGAGCCAAAATGTAAAGACAGACAACTTTCACAAACCAGACATCTCATACAAATAAACCCTATAAAAGCAATCTCAAGTTAGGCTCTAGTATGATTGAGTTTTTAAATTATAAACTTTTTTTTTTGTATAATCACAAAGTAAAATAAGAAAATATAAAACTGTTGAAATGAAAATCATCTTGGATAAATACATTAAAGTAGTCCAAAAATGTGCACATGTTCGTCTTTATAACTTCGAGTCCATTTGTATTAGATTTTATATTCGAGCTTTCGGAGTTCAAAAATGGACTCAAAATGGTCAGATCTGTTAAATAGTATTTTGGTTTGAGTTGCAAGGTGTTTACAGCAGTGGTTTTGGAGTAACCACAACACAATTAAAATCATCATTAACATTAAAGAACATTTAGCTTCATCACCTTGCTATAATAAGCAATCACATTTAGGAAAAAAAAAAGAAAAAAAAAAGAAAAAAAAGAAAACCAAATCAGATAAACATGTAACCTTTCTGGGATTTAATAGCTTTAGGAGATTGTTTTAAGGAGATTTTTAAGTGGAAAACTGATTATTACATTTAATGATCCATTTTTTGAGATATTAATCAAAAACCACATACGCACAAAATGAAGGAAGTCACACAGCACTGTAATGAGGACCAGGAAGTGGATTTTTTTCAGCAGTCTGAAAAAGCACCATTTATTGCAGTCTACACTCACTTTTGTTTCACCCTGTATCACAAACCTCTGTATAGTTACAGTGTTGTGCTGGCTTTCAACAACCATTCACCAGTTCATCAGGAATCACATTGTTACAGAATTAAATAAACTGAATTCATAGCAGCACAAAGCACTGTCATTCTGACAGGATTCCTGCAATCAAAGCCCTACTGCGTTGAGCCTTTATAGCTGTAAACCACAGCAAATACATCATTTTCAGACATTTGATCACTTGTGCTGTTACTTTATCTCAACACTTTTTAATCTATTAAAAACCAGAAAAACAAATATGAAAAACCACCAATGAACCGATAAAAATCACAACTACGGTGACAACCTCCCTCTCGTTTCCTTTCAAATGTACTTCGTGCGTAACAGAAACATCTTCAAGAATAGTGTTTCAATTTTAGTTCAAGCCATTTTTCGTTTTACATCACAGATCACATTATTAAACTGAGCATTTAATCTTAAAAGCAATAATGATTTTATTATGTACAAGCACACAAAGTGAAGGTAAAATCTGAATGAACATGTTAAACGTAGGTAAACTAAAAACCGTAAATATGCCTGTACAGCAGAATGAGACCTTAAAAGCAATAAATTCACCATGTTTATTTATTAAGATGCATAAAATGTATTAGTTCTGCCTGCAGTTACCCTGCGCCCCCTGCTGTGATTGTCTTCCATGCGTCCATGTGGCTGCAGCAGCTATGAGACGTTACTTTTTAAGTGCTGGGTTTGGAGAGGCTTGACGTGATACTCATAGATCTTCAGTGCAGGACCCAGTTTTATTGACAGTCCGGTCAGAACGTCATTTCGAGTCATTAATAAAAGGGATTTGCCATCGATTTCCTGTCAGGGGAAAGTTTAGCAAAAAAGACAGGAGAGAAATAATAAAATTATATTATTAATAGCATGATTGTCTTATAAAATGATGAAGCGCTGCTCCACTGATCTAGGAAACTGCACAACTACTGTCAAATTCCCATCATTTTTTTTTTTAAATATACAGCTGACTGTGACAGTGATAAACATGAAAAAGGCATTTAGTTATGTTAAAAAGTGCATGCTGAAATTCAGGGAAAATGAGTTTAATATTCCAGACCTAAAGTATATCATACATTTAAAAAAAAAAAAAAAAAAAAAAAAAAAACCACAACAATGAACTGCCTGAAATATATAAATAAAAACCATGTTATTATTACATTCGTTTTGTTGAGAAGTGGGGGGGGGGGGGGCATACCTTTCGAGAAATGCAAGGATAAAATGTCACTGCATTTCTAATCTTATTTCGTTCAGTCAAAGACGTTTTGTAAATTGTCTATTGCTTTTCGGTTATCAACATTTATTCATTTAGCACACGTTTTCTCCAAAGCGACTCAAATAAATAAATACATACATATATATGAACATTTTCTTAATATTATATCATATGAACCTGGTTAGTTTGTAGAAATATTTACAAAAAAAAAAAAAAAAAAAAGGATTTAGAAATATGACGAATCCCTACCTGATCCTGGAAAGCGTTGGCTTGCTCCTCAAACCCTGTAGCTTTAAAATAATTGACCACATCTGCTACAGCCCAGTGGGCTGGATCAGAAAGCTGCCCATTCTCCACAGAACTGTTAGGGAGAGAGAGAAAAAAAAAAAAAAATTTTTCACTGATGCATTAGCATGATTTAACCAAATACTGCATGTCTATACAATCTTCAACATTGTCATCATTTACTCACTCTTGTGTTGTTTCAAACCCATAAGACTCTCTTATTTAGCTTCGGAACACAAATGAAAATATTTTTAATGAGATTTCTTCTCCCTCCATTAGAATTCTGACAGTTGCATAAAGAGATCATAAAATAAATCCATATAAGTCAAGCAGTTTGAATCAACATGAGGGTGAGTAATCTTCACTTTAGGGTGAACTACCTCTTTAAATCTACTGTAAAATACCACTAAAAATGTCCTGAGAAATCACACTCTCTCTGTAACAGCAGCACACAAGAATATGGGAGTTTTTTTTTTAGCCAATTAAACACAGTTCTCTGCATTTTACAAATTTGTATATGCGGATATTTGTATTGGTTGGAGTTTTGGACAGAGAGTGTGTGCTGAAATTGCTTATGAAACTTGCACATAAGATCTTTTTTCTGGAAAAAATTGTTGTAATATTGAGATCTTTAACAAATGGCAGTGTGTGAATATAAAATCAGTGCTGATTCCTTTGACAACAGTTGCCATACAAACAATTCTTTTCAGTCTGGTTGCCTTGGCTCTTCCCTTGTGAAATAACTGAGAGGCCTTGAATGTCTGCATTCTTCGGCATTTGGAGCATATTTAAATGCAATTTTTTTTTCTTCAAGAACTACTTACAGAAACTGAAGGCAGAAAATACTAAATTATTTTTATAACATTAATTGGGAATAAATGTATTGAGAAGGTAAGTTCTACTTTTCTGACTCAGAGCTAGTGATGAAAATTATATTTCTGGCCTTGTGATGAAATCGGCCTACTAGTTTTGCCCAAATACAGTCAAAATCACTTCATGTGTAACACAAAAGATTAAACAGTACAGTAACAATGTAAAATTAAGACAAGACATTAGAAAATGTTTCTTACTCAAACTCAATTGTCAAACACTTGGACTCAACTCGAACCCAACATTACTGTATTCACCTACCTTTTGGTGTCCACTGAACCATTTTCCTTGGTTTCCATGACTGCTGGATTAAAAAAAAAAAAAATTGTCTATCACTGTTGTAGTTTAAGAAATACTACAGTTTGAGAGACCATTATCAAAATTCCAAAAGTGTTTCATGTTTAAGCAAATTCGAAATAATTTCTTAAGGTGCATAACAGAGGCTCTGCTTTCACTTGAACAACAACAATAATAATCTTATTAGCTCTGATCTATTGCTTACCTGTTTGTCAGAGAGGTGAGACTACTCTATTCCATTAGATGTGTTGAGTTGTATCCTCATGTCCTGCTCATTTCCTCCTCATCAGTCTCCTGCTGTGCAAAGCTGCCCCATCTTCCATAAATTTACACAGGTTTCTGAATAAATCTGGGTGTACTTACAGAATTGACTCTACAAAACAATAAAAAGATCTGAGCAATCAAAGATGATCAAGCATTTACTCACTGATAGTTCAGCAAACTTCCAGTTAAGTAAATTAAAATTTTAGGACCATGTTAAACATGCGAAACACACTGTAAACACTAAAGTTATCTGTCAAAAAATTAAACATTATTAATAAAATATATTAACGACTATTTTTAAATAAACAGCTATTAAATTTGCAAAACAGCTCGACCAAATATCATGAGCAAAATATCACAGTTATGAGGGAAATTAAATAAGTATTTTTCTTCACATCTGAGCTGGTTTGACAGGTTCTGTGTCTATGAAGAGAAACACGATGAACAAAACGACAGCCATCATTTTTAAAGCAGAAAATATATTTTTAATTGTAAATAAAGTATTTAATAATTTATTGTAAATAAACTATCCCTGATTTTTAATAACTGAAAATGCCGTATGAAATATAGTTATAGCAAGACTAAATGTATCTGTAACTGTATCACTGAAGCTGTATTCTGTCAGGCTAAACAGAAATATTGGATCATCAAAATATCTAAGTAATATATTACATGGGTTTTCATGATGAATTTCGACAGTGTGATGATTAATAAAGCAGATGATAAACTCATTAGCTAGCTAGCTTCCATTAACTCAACATTTATGACATTTGCTGTCTTTGAGACAACAAAACGACAATTCCCAATTATTTGGAAGAAAATCTTTTATCTTACCAATTTTACAGATGTTTTATGTAGATGGTTTGAATGTTATTGATTCTAGATCATTGGAACAATATTACGCTTTTTTCCCAAGCACAATCCGACAAATGCAGGCGCGGGGCTTTATGGGTAATGTAGTCTCGAAAGATGGGAAATGTAGTTATTTTAGTTAGTCTTGTTGCAATCTCTTCAAAAATGAACATGCAATTAAAGGCAATTATCAGTTACATTAAAAGAATAAATAAAGAAAAAAGGTAAATTAGCATATTGACAAGCTATTAACATACATTAATCACAACGGACAGTAATTCATAAAGTCTTTTTTGCTTCGTTATACCTTAATTCTGTTAACGCAGCGGTTCTCAATTCCAGTCCTCGCGCCACCCCGCTCTGCATATTTTGTATGTTTCTCTTTGTTAACACACCTGATTCAGATAATCTGCTCGTTACAAGTGAGCTCCGTGCGTGAACTGTGTTCCTATTGACATGGTCCCTACACAGTGTTCATTGCTCCCTACTCCCTGAGCAGGGGAAATCCGTTGAAGTTTACTTCACTTCGGAACATTCACTCATAGATTTGCGCTGCGCAACGTCTTCACACACGGACGAGTGTGACATAATATACCTCTGTAAATATATACAATTTAAATTCACGTCTCGCACACTTCAATGCACTTTGAATGGAACATCTGTTCGCTTCGAACTGGAATCATGGCGGAATATCCTGTGATGTCCACTTCGCAGGGCACTTACGTTCGAATAGAACAAACGAATTGAGAACCGCTGTGTTAATGTGTGAAGGTAGTGACATGTTTCTTCAGATGAGTAAAAGTATTTTTCCAACACAGTTATCTTAAAAAATAAATAAAAATAAAACATCCTTTTCTTTGAGTTGCAATGTTTAGTTTGAATTCTTCATAAAAAAAAAAAACACCCCAAAACAATTTTGTGTTTATAGTCTTTACAAAACATTGCAGTCACCTGTTTTACAGAATAAATCCGGTAAACAATCTTGAATTATACTTCCCTAATTTTATTGATAGTGCAAAAAAAGAAAGAAAAAAAAAAGTGATTTTAAAGGTCTCTCTGACATAGGCTACTGAAATTGTGATTTCCATGAGCTTTGTCCAGGATAGAAACAAGATTTGACAGAAATAGGCTGAAAAACAAAAAAAGTTGTTTATTATATTTTAAAAAGTCTTCTTTTCTCTCTTCTACTCTGAATTAGTGAAATGATATTACTGCACATGATAAAGTAATACTTTTGATACATTAGTTTTTTTTTTTTTTTCATAATATGATGCACTGAATGAGTATCTGTAAAATTAATAAATGTACAAACAGAAGTGACAAAAGGCATTGGACATTATAAAGCAATGTAAATAATTTTCTTTTATTCAGTGTCAAAATAATTTGTCCCAAAATTGGACATCATAATCTCTACAGCAGATATCACATTTCTCTTAAAAATAAAAGTATTCACATGGTCTAAATAAGAAGACCGATGACTGCACGTATCAAAGGCATCTTTTCATTACAATTTCAGTGCAATTCAAGACTTTAGATGGAATATCAGGATCATATATGATTGATTTGTATTACCACTGTTTGGATATGTTTTACAAAATTTTTAAAAACTTTCTTTACCTTTTGATATTTCTAAAGAACCAAATGTTTTCTTTGGCACACATATTCCACAGACAGATATTGTGCACACACACTTAAACATAATGTGGAATTGAGCTTTTCACATGTATTAATACACATGTATTAGTACATAAACTTTTCTTTAATGTTTAACAGACACAAATTAAAAAAAAAAGTTCAATGCAGAAAAAAAAATCATTCATAAAAAAACATTTTATAAATTAATTAAAAGATAAAAGATGCACACAAGGAAAATAACATAAAAAATCTCAAATTGAATCATAAATGTTTCCAAACAGAAGACTATGTGATCCTTTTTTAATGCAGTAGACTAAACTTGCTAAAGGCACCTGTGAATTTCCAAATCTCCCAAAGTCTCTTTGAAAGTAGCAACGTGGAAGGAATTGTGATGTTCATGGATTCAACTAACCATGTAAACTTCTACTATACACTCTTAAAAAAATAGGTGCTTCATGATGCCATAGAAGAACCTTTTTGTCTAAATGGTTCCATAAAGAACCTTTAACATCTGAAGAACCTTTCTGTTTCACAAAAGGTTCTTTGTGGTGAAAGAAGGTTCTTCAGATTATAAAAAGGTAAGGAAGAGATGGTTCTATGAGAAGAAGAAGGTTCAGAACCTTTAACTGAATGGTTCTTTGTGGAACCAAAAATGGTTCTTCTATGGCATCACTTGAAGAACCTTTTGAAGCACCTTTATTTTTAAGAGTGTAGCCTTTACAGGAACCCTAAAACTCCAAGAACTCTTTTGTACATTTCTCTGTGACAGATACCCGGATGTCTTCCTCGTCATACTCATCAAAGTTACTTGTGTCTCCAGGCCCTCTGCACTTTGGTATGATGGGAGCATCCATCTGTAAAATCATTGAAAAAATAAACCAGCTTACAAAAGAGCAGTTCTCAAGAATAAGTTAAAAAATTGAAACCTGAAAGTAAAAAACAAAAGGCCACACCCTCTTCTCATAGATTGCAATCCAGTCTGTTGTAGCGAACCATCTGTGGTTTTTGATGTCGCTGACTCCATTTTTCAAATTGCCAAAGCGTTTTGTGAGGTCCACCTGCAGCAGATTGCGCAGAAGATCCTTCAGGTCTGAACTAAAGTGTGAAGGCAATCGCACCTGTGAAAATGAAATATTCACATCTGTTGGAAATGTCTAGAACATTTGGGGGATGGGATGAGTTTTTTGTTAGCAGAGGTTTTAAAGGAGTGGTACAGTATACACAGAACAAAACGATCCTTTGGACCAACTTAAAAAAAAAAATACTCAAATTATATTTATGATTTGGTACATTTTGATGTAATATTCATCACAAATATTTATTTTCCTAAAGACAGAAACATTCAAACAAAGTAAAAATTTATTTAAAGACCATGCACTGAAAAGTCAAAACCACCAACATATTTTTTTTAAAACAGTTTTGAACTGTTTCCACTTGTATACAGCAACAGATCTGTGCATCTCCCTGATTCAGGTGAGCTTACTTTTTGACTGGAAAAAGCAATATTATGGATAGAGGACTTGTATTTTAGCCAGAAAGCAACAGTCTGAAGTTTAAAATGTCTTAATCGTGGATTTGTTTATCACAAACATGCAGCTTTCTGCTTGACAAGATGTTAATTGATAGACTGGAGTCGTATGTGGACATTTGGACTCTCATTCTGACGGCACCCATTCACTGCAGAGGATCCACTGGTGAGCAAGTGATGTAATGCCTAATTTATCAAAATCTGTTCCAAAGAAGGAATAAACTACATCTTGGGTGGCCTGAAGGTGAAGAAATTTTCAGCAAATGCTACTTTTTGGCTAAGCTTGTTTTTCCTTCAGGTCTCAAAACACATGATGTCATGAAATTATTCTTATTTGAACTGTTCTAATATAGCAACCTACTTTAATTTTATTGTACTGATGGAGCAAAATAATTTGTGTAAAAATAAATGGTTAAAGAAATAGGGATAGAGTGTAGATATGCAGTAGGGCCAACACCAAGAGGGAATTTTACTGGCAATTATGGTACTGTAATAAATAAAATAAATCATAGTAAAAATGACTGAAATTCTTCTAACCTTGCCAGATACAATTTTCTCATAGATCTGAATAGGTTGATCAGCGAAGAAAGGTGGATATCCAGCAGCCATTTCATAGATCAGAACACCCAATGCCCACCAGTCAACAGCTTTGTTGTAGCCCTAACAAAGAAAAAGGGAAAACACTGAGGATTTGTTTGACTTCTAGATGAGTAAGAACTACTGCCATGTTTTCTTACCTTGCTAAGAATGATCTCTGGTGCCAGGTACTCTGGTGTACCGCACAACGTCCAAGTTCTGCCTTTGACTCTTTTGGCAAAGCCAAAGTCTGTTACCTAAATAAAATATAAGAGTTATAAATAAAAGCTCATTAAAATCTAAATTTCACAACCAAAGTGCAGCTAACATTTATTCTGAGCTAATAAGTGACTGCCACACCTGGATGTATCCCTGATGATCAATGAGCAAGTTTTCAGGTTTAAGGTCTCTGTAGATGAGGTCTAGAGCATGAAGATATTCGAATGTAAGAACAATCTGAGCAGCATAGAACCGTGCGTTCTGTTCGCTATGAGGAAAAAACATGGTTATTTTATTTATAAGAGAAAAAGACAGGTAAAGGCACATAATAATAATAGCTAGTTTTTAAGCTGTTTACCTGAATCTTCCAATCCGTCTCAGATGTGAGAACATCTCACCGCCTTGGATATACTCCATGACCATGTATAAATTTGAATGATCCTGTTCAGGTATTTTAAATGAAAACATCATAATGCTATGTAATACAAATAGTTTCTGTTGTTATGTAATAACACTGAATTTTTTCAGTAGCTTTAGCTAAATCACACCCTCAGACATTGTCGTTCTTTTCAATATAAATTGAATGTGTACCTTAAAAGCAAACTCCAGCTTCACAAGGAAAGGAAAGGACACTGCTTGTAATATTTTCTTCTCGTTTAATGTGTGTTCTATCTGTTTAAGCTTCACCACCTGAAAAATCATCAAAAGCAGGAGGAAATACGAAATAAAAAAAAGAAACAAAAACAAACAGACTAAAATGCTACACATTTCAAATACTAAACAAAATATATTCTTTTTAACATACCAAAAGCATATCTTAAGTAAAACAGTGTAAATAAGTAAGGTAAAGTGGGGCTAGATGATCCTTTTATTAATTTAATTTAATTTAATTTAATTTAATTTAATTTAATTTATTTTTTCCCTAGGCCTGAAAAATAGTATAGTAAAAAATTCTAATTTGTGAAAAAAGGTTAAAGAATGAACGAGTGATATAGTGTAGATAGGACTTTTTATTGCCAATTACTAAAGAAGGATTAATAGGATTAAATCCTCTTTAATAAACTGAAAATAATTGTTTCAAAAGATATATGATAATAGCCATTTTGTACCCTATTTCTATATGTAAAAACATCAGTAGGCAATATTTGTGTTTTTAAAATTGTTAGAAAGTAATAATTGTGGTTTTAAAATGGCACTGATGACGCTGTTTGCAACTTAAATTCATGAAGAAGCAGGATACAGACTGGATGATTTTAGTATTACCCACAGTATCGATTCTCAACACATTTGGCTTTTTCTTCTTATTTGTCAGATCACATGACTCATGTGCATCATTTGACTCCTTTCACCACCATAGCTAATGTTTTAATGCACGATCCTCTTAGTAAATTGTTATAACAATAATGTTTTGGTTTCATAATTTACACGACACTTTAGCAGTCTTGACTATGTGTCAGTCAACAGTGGAAACATCATCATGGCTGCTCACTGTGGTTTTGATCCTGTCAGCAGAGGAAGTTTCAGTTTCCTCCCTGCTCTGTAAATATATTTGTACTATTTCACACTATGTTCTGACACATGAAACAAGGCCCAGACCAGCCAGACTCAACTGAAACTGTGACAATTAACCTGCTTTTGAATTTCCTAAAATTCCAAAATGATAATCAGTTTCAATGTTTGAAAATTTAAGAAACTATTTACTGTAAATTTGATTTGACATAATTTAAGTCAACTGAACAACCCAAGTTTAGAGCATACAAAACATAAAAATGCATTTAGTTTTATTATATTGTTCTCTATAGGGAACATCAGGATGCAGTTATTTAGAAACTCCATGTAAATAGACGTATGCATACAGAAACCATGCTCATTTTCATTCACAAATCAGTTTTTACATTTTCCTGCAAAAGAAATGCAAAGAAGTGCAACTTTATATAATTTGCGTAGCAAATTTATTTGTGGAAAATATACAATAAATAAAATGTTGACATTACATAAAAAATGAAGTTAGGTGATTTAGTTTGAAGAACTTAAAATATTACACTTAAGAACTTACAATTTCAAATTTGGTGCTGAGCATGCAAGTCACTGATAATCACTGATCACCCATAATAAACTTAAATAATTTGTGTTTTTGCTTAAAGCATGGGGACTTACAGGTGAGCACATTTTTGTTAATTCAGAATTAATTAAATTTTTAGCATTATTTATTGTTAAGATTTTTAATTTGTTTTGTTTAAAGTCACCACTGGGGTGATTAATGTTCCCATTGGTGAAGTTTCTTCAATTTTAATGATTAAATTCTTTACAAATTCTGTATTGGTGCATAAAGATAACCCTATATGATTTTTGTTTGAATCAAGTTTTTTGTATGAAGTTTGTGTCACTAACTGATACATAAATTAAGCAAACTTAGTTTAGTGGAAAAGTCTAGTTAGTAGCATTTGCATCAGTAATGTCCAATATTGTTACTCAGTAGGTATATCTTCAAATTGCAAGCTTACTGAACTTTATTGAGCTTAATGATAACTATAGTTTTAATAAAGTTTAAAAGTACAAAGCATTAATAATTGATCTAATTCTATGATAATAGGGAAGTCCACACACCACAGTTATAACATTGATGACACAGAGGAACGTTGAAACTGACGAAAGTTAAAAACAATCACAACTAATCAGAATCCACAGATGAAAGAGCCTATAGACAACATAACAGCAGTGCATAATAAACACACTCATAATAAACAGAACGTGAACGGGTCTTAAATAATTTACTTTTGAGTTTATGGAATTATTATGCTTATTATGTTCTCTAAAATAACAAAACCTTCTTAATTGTTATGGTGATACAACCATTTTTTTTTTCTCCATATCTTTATAGTAAAAGCATACTCTTCTTCAAAAACAAATGTCTTGCACAGAGGACAAAAATAAATGGCTGGGTCCTGCAGGAGGATATACAGCATGCATACTCACTTTTTCTTTGTCCAGAATCTTCATAGCATAGTATCGTCCCAACTGTCTGTGCTTGACTAGCATTACTCTTCCAAAAGATCCAGTGCCAAGAGTTTTCAGTCTGTCAAATTCATCTAGGCACGATGTGCTCTGCAGAAACAAAGTCAGAAGTCAACAATTACTTCTGCTGAAAACAACTGTCTCTGACTTTCATGTTTGTTGTGATAAAGCTCCCATACCTGTGGCTGACACTCCCATTTTCTCAAGAAGTCCTCTTTGGCTTTTGCCAATAATTCTTTCACTAAATGAACAGATAACAGAATTAACATTATAAATGGCCAAAGGATAGCTCAATGCATGATATTAAGATGAACAATAAATTGCTTTATATGGAACAGAATACAATCCTTTAGCATTTTCAACTTCATTTCAGTCCATTTAAATGTGTAACACGGAGCTTATTTAATGCATTTATGTTAGTTTATATGAATCATTCTGTTAGCAACCCCTGGGATTTCTAGTTCTGAGCATGGGAACTATATTGTAAGGGATAGAAATGCTATTTTATGTTTTTGAAGATTAAAGAGGGGGCATCTTTAAGTCAGTGGAGGGACTCTTCTTCATCTCCATGTCAACACCATATGTTAGACATAATAAAAAATGCAAATATTAAAAAAAGATGTGTTCTATAATGAAGTGAAATTTGCAGGTAGGTTTCAGTATTTGAGTTGAATTTTGTGTTATGAGAACACATTTCCAACATGTTATTTTTAAAAAGTGCAAAATACAAAAGCAAAAATGGCTTAACACAGGATGTCTTATAAAATGTGGATGATTTCTGCTTGTTTGAGGTCTTGCCATTTCATTTAGGCAGCAAAAGAGATGCTGTTATCAACTAATCCATCTTTTCATCTGGTTGGTCAGTCAAAGACATACTCAGTGAAAACCACTCAATTTTCTATATACATTATCCAGGGAGATTATGGAAAGTAAAGGTTTATTATTATTGAGGAATATTAGAAATAAAATGCAAATTAAAAGGACAACACTGGCATCTTTTGATTATTATTTAATGTAGAACTATAACGGCCAGCTGACCATTAGCCACACGTCAGCAATGACTTCCTTTTGGATTTATCTTGATTTTATTGAGACTCCTGAAATTACTTTAAAATGCACACAGATATGTTTTAGCTATGTGATGCTCATAAAACAGTTTCTTCTGACATTTATTAACAAATTAATAAACAGAAACGTTGCAGATTGAGAACGTTGCACAAAAAAAATTATACACTGCACTTAACAAAAAACTGATCTACAGAATATTATCTCTCCATTTGACTGCTTAATAGATAAATAACACTGTTTTTATAAAACCAGCTTTTATGATATGAGTCTTAATGAGGTTTAACCTGCCACCTGAACATGAGATATGAATTGCATACGTTTGTCAGTGGATGCATTATTAGTTACAATTGTGTGTTTGTTTACATTTTTACATTTACATTTTAACCTAGCAGGGCAACCTACAGTATTATCAGGTCTGCCATTAACTAGAAGGAAAGATAATACTTTATGTATAGGAAACTTGATGTTTTAACACTAACAAGTTTAGTGTGCTTTAAATTTTGCTGGCTGTGAGAAGCAAACCGATCTCTTCCTGTTCAAACCACAAAAAGTCTGACAACAATCAGAGTGTATTTGATTATATAGAAATATACTGTATGCACCTAGACAAGACTAACACATTTTACTCTGCACTCTTTAGTTAATTACAATAAAAGACCTACATCATATCCTTCAAACTAGAGGTTGTGAAAATTCATCAGATACTCTCTACAGTATATGCAATGACTTTATTTATATCAAGAGTCAATCAGTTTAAGAAAACAGGCCTTTTGCACATTTAATAGAAATAATGAAATATTTAAAAATATTTAGCTTTGACTTACTTGTTGCATCCCAAAGGACGGTATACTCTGATACATGTGGCCCCTCATTCTCTAGTCCTTTCTCCTGGTGCCCTTTTCGATATTTGCAAAAAAATCGGCTAGCTAACGTGTCCAGCCTATGAAGGGCAGAGTTAGTGCCTGATGACTGCCCAAAGTTTGGATCTTTTGTCTGGGCCATCACATGCACTGTTCAAGCTGAAGGAAAGTCTTAACTGGTTGATAACCACAAATGCTCTTCAACTAAAGTCTCTGTAGCAAAGAAGTCATAGTCATTTCCTGTTTGAGAGCCTTAGATTAACAAGCGAGTTTTTGTCGTACCACCAGCTGAGCTAGTTATACTTCCTGTTGGAGTATTCTGTGCTAATGAAGAAGTAAATACATCAGGCCCTTTGCTCAACACCCAAAACAGTGGAGAAAAACAAAAAGATACTCGTAAGTTCCAAAGGCCATCACAGAGAGAATGTATTGATTCTCACTGAGAGATAACTTGTGAATACTACCCTGTAGAAATGTCTTACTTATTCTTGAAAATACAGTTACATTTCAGATTATAACTGAAATGACATGTCAAGATATTGATCATATCATTTGATGAGACTATGATGAGATGTACATGTCTTAACTTTTCAGTAAAAATGTGCATAAAATGTTTATGAAATGACTTAATGTAATGAGTATAAAGTATAAAAAAATATAAAACATGTCTGGCTATTTCATTCTTCTTATTGTTGATGCTGCTGAGTCATTATGCTTTAGAAAACCATTTCACATTAATACGTTAACAAGGATTACTCAGTCCTGACTAATGTATACTAATACAATTATGCGATCATGTGGCTCAGTAGTAGAGCATTGCGTTAGTAGCGCAAAAGGTCGTGGGTTCAATTCCCAGGGAACACATATACTGATAAGAAATGTATAGCCTGAATGTACTGTAAGTCGCTTTGGATAGAAACGTCTGCTAAATGCACAAATGTAAATAACTAGGCCTACTTTTTCAGCAGGATGCAGTTAAAAAAATACCCGGGTGGAGCTTTCCTTAGCATATTAATTTACTATAACTTACTCCAGAGATCAATTTGTAGCCTAATAAAACACTGGTGTTAGCAGTCACCAACGGATACCCTCACAAATAAAAACAAGACAGCACGCAAACAAAGCAAACAAAACCAAAAAATATAATAGCGAAGGCCGTAATATGTTAAGTCGTGGCGCCATCAAGCGGAGAACAGACAAAATAAACATCAGTGATGAAACGAAATTCTTCGTCCTGTGTTTTTAGTAAGACATCCATCCACATTATTGGCCAACTTATTCAAATTCACTTGACTAAATCGTATCTTCTAAACAGCGTTGTTACAACAAATTAGTACAAAAGATAGTGAGCAATGCTGAAAATGCTTGAAATTTGGTTTAGAAATAGGTTTCAGTGTTATATTCATAAATAACATCGAAAAGAAGAAATTAAGAATAGCTATTACTTTATAAATAGGAAATATATATATATATATATATATATATATATATATATATATATATTATTGGCCTCTTATTATTAGTTATCTGAATAAGAACCCGGATGGAAACATTGGTTTGTTGCTAAGAGTCCGTGCGCTCCGGAAGAGTCCATGTATTTCAGAGTAGGTAATTGTGGTCACTTACCATTTTATGGCAATTACGGTCACTCACCACATGCCTCTTAATCTACTGTTTAGAAATAAACAGCATTTTTTTTATAGATTCTTTAGGAAATACAAATTGACAAATTGTGTTTAAATTATATTGTGTTATTAGTACTGTGTAAACAGTATGCAGTCAATGCGCCCCTATCTGAGCAATGGATCGGTCCATCTTCATCGTACACTTGCGGTAACTGGATAACATACAGAGCAGATTGAGGGATTTCATTCAAAGCCAAACCTTTAAATGACATGTTAAAATGAAATAATATACATTACAGCCAAAAATAAGACTTATACACAAAGAGACAGAAAAGAAAGAGCAACAGCGACAGCATCGCAGACAGAGGCTGGAGCCTGTGTATAGGTAATTCACTCAAAACCTTCTAATTGTTTTATCATCATTGATTTGATCACTGTTGTTACATAGTTTATACAAAATAATAATAATGTTACCGACATATAATTATTCAATGGCTTGAGTTCAGTGGCTGTAAGCCATCAGGATGTCTTGTGTGTCAGGATGCGGCGCATCTCTCATCGCATCCGCGTCTGCCTTTATAATTAATGATTATTTGTCACTTTAATAACATGCACCATAACCTAAGCATTATTTATAAGTTTGTAATTTTCGATATGTAGTCTAGTTGAAGAGCTTCACAAATCAAGGCAATGCAGCATCTGGGCCTCCTTGCATCAGGGGATCTTGCAGGGAATTCAGAGGCAAATGAGTCACATGACAGCGCAAAGTATCCTGTTTTTAACTGTGAGTTATTATGAAGACAGGAAAAGGAGAATTAAAGGAGAAAAGCAGGTGTTTGGATGCAGATCTGGACTAAAGCATCCTCATTAAATACGGCCTACACAAAGGCCAGCACTTCCATCACATACAGAAGTGATCATGAATTAACCGGAGCCAGATCAGCAAAAACCAGGAACAGGATGTATCTTTTGTATGTATCTGTACATTTATCCACCCCATGCCACAGCATCTATCCTTCTTAGCAGTAGACCTCATATAACAATTGGGTGCCACGAGTTTTGTGCCGTAACAGACCAGTGGTTCAAGTAGATTACATCACTGAAATCCTCTGTTGACGGGAGAGAATGGTTTCTGAGATTGATTGATGTTGTTTCCTCATTGGTTTACTGTTTCAATAAACATTTTTGTTATAGAATGTTCAGAGTAGGAGCTTTGGAGATTTCTGGTGCTGTCTTTTTTCTCGCATGCTGTAAGTAAAACTAGTGTGGTTATTATGTTGCCAAGGAGACATATAGGCCCATGTCTAAGAGCTGTTCCTAATTTTAGAAACTTACACAAAACTTAACACCCCACGCTTAGTGTGACTTCACACATATGCTTTATCAGGGGTTTGAGTCTTTTCTCATTGCTTAAT
This sequence comes from Tor tambroides, assembly GCA_021397915.2. Lineage (NCBI taxonomy): Eukaryota > Metazoa > Chordata > Actinopteri > Cypriniformes > Cyprinidae > Tor > Tor tambroides. Next base: position 35,263 of record JAFVLL020003579.1, on the reverse strand, counting down.
CCGTGAAAAAGTATTTTTCATTACCAGTGGCAGAAAACTGGAACAATTACACCTTACAGTTGTCATGCAGTTGGCATACAGGTTTGGAACGACATAAGGTTGAGCAAATTAAACTAAAAATTTTGTGTGACTGTCCCTTTAAGGGTAACTTGAGGTACTAATATACATCCTTTAGGGGTAGAAGGAGCACAAAGGGTGCTGCCCCAGTGACAAGCTACAATTTTTATAATGGAAATCTTGGAATAGGCAGTTTTCAAGCAGTCACTAGTTATTTTGGTAATCGACCAATTATTTGGATGAATAATTAAGTAACCTTTTAATATATATATATATATATATATATATATGGATCAATAAAATATAAATAGCAAGTCATTAAGGGTTTATTGAACAATTTGTTCTTATATGTTTTCAAACTGTTGAAATACATAACGTAATAGTATATGGGTGCATATCATCCTGTTCTGTACTGGAAGAGAGACAGATATGCATTAAAAAGGCATTAACGTCACCCAAATTAGTCGAGTCGTAATTTTAATTTAAGGAGTGGGTGGGTTTGACTTTTATTTTGAAATTGCAATGAACAACAATTTTAAAAAATATATATAAAAAAAATATTCACACATTTTAATTATTTTCTACTTTCCAATAATTTATAAACTGTTTAATACAAATAATAATGATGTTTTTTTTTCTGTAAAATTGCAATACTAATATTTATATCTTAATTTCTTAATATTCAAATATTAATCCATTAATATTCAAATTCTTAATATTAAAATGTTAATCCATCTGCAGAGAGTCCTTCTCCTTTGTTGGCAACAGGTTTATAAACATTTTCAGTACAAATCTGGCGAAATGACTGCTGTATATATGCACGTGAGTGCTGCATAAATGCACATTATAAGCGTCCCAAACTCATGCAGAAATGGAGTTCATAATAAACAGCATTTACTATGAACCGAGATGCTCTGAGATCTACCAAGCAAGTATATTTAATTACATTGCAGCCTTTGTTATTTGATTATCAAACTAAGCCATATCATGATTCCACTTTTATTTTGATATATCTTGCAGACCTTGTACAGATTGTCTGTTTATGCAAGTCTGTGATTGTAATGTAAAAACAAAACAAAAACAAAAACAAAAAAAAAAACATACAAACAAAAAGACTGTATCTTTTGTATATTAATCATGTTCATTCTCTCCAAGAGCTGTAGGATTAATCTTTTTGGGTAATTTTATACACTGTCATATCATTCCAGTGTAAGAATGAGCTTGTAATTCTAATATTGAGATGCTGTCTCAGATGCATACAGAATCTTGGTTTTTGAGGTACTTTTTATGAATGATTAACAGAAGTGTCATTAAATTCCTTTTTCTTTAATTGACATGCCATGGTTTTTGACTTCATGTCAGAAGTTCTCAGTGTTTGTGTAGGCAGAAACAAGTCTTGCTGTGTTTGAGAAGAGTTTTCACATTTAAGGAGCATGTTTGGTTGATATGCTGTCTGAATGGAGGCACAGATGACAGTTAGTTGTCACATTGGTCATACAGTATGGCATGAGGCTTTGTGAGTCAAAATCAGACTATGTCTGTGACCATCATAAACTTTGCGATTTTCCAACGCTATCTCACGGCAGTTCGTACGTATTTTAGGAGGTGGCTAATTCGTACGAATTCGTACGACCTCACTCGTGCGATTTTGTACGATTTGTCTAAACCCCAGTGACGGGTAGGTTTAGGGGCGGGGTTAGGTGTAGGTCATTCGTACAAATTCATACGACTGGCAAATCCGTAAAAATACGTACGATTTAGCAAAAATCGCATGAATTTGTACGAGTGAGGTCGTACGAATTCGTACGAATTAGCCACCTCGTAAAATATGTACGAATTGTCAACTCTAATCTGCAGACTTGCTCTGACTTTGGGCAACTATCGTCAACTCTTCCAGACTGTAAATTGGGGGAAAATCGGAGCAAAAATGTAGTGTATTCCAGCCTTTAAAATGTGTTTGTATGAAAAGGCCCAAAGCATACTTTACACAAGTACAAAACATGTGCATAATCAAGTCAAGTTTATTTGTATAGTGCTTTTCACAGTACACACCATTTCAAAAAAGCTATAATGCAAGGTAAAACAAGGGTGCTTTTACCAAGTTTTAGGGCTGTGTGATATGATAATATATAACAATGATACAAGTGATCCTCCAGATTTAGATCTAGCTATGTTGTATTTATAGTGTTGTCAACTATATATCCTTGCCGCGGTGACTCTGGCACACGTTTGAGCATTCGAAGGTAATTAGGAGATTTAAAAATTGGTTGGTTTTGTTCTAAGTGAGAATAAGCGATTCTCAAAAAGTTTTAATGAAAATATGATCAGTCATTGCAAGGGAGAAAAGAATGAGAAAGTCTGCCACACAATTAAGGGATTTAGGTAATGGTCAGTTTAGTTCTAAGAAAGCGTAAACAATTCTCAAAAAGTATCAATGAAGATCAATTGTTTTAAGTGAAAAAAAAAAAAAAAACCTGTGGAAATAAGCATAATTAAGTAAAAAAAAACTAGTATTTACATAAGGTAAGCTTGACCTGACCACTTGTTTGACTAGTAGAATGATTATTTGTGCAAACCCTACATTATACTGTATAATAAATATTTTAAAAATGTATTGCATACCATAATCATTTCAGAAGGTTATGTGATTTTGTTCTCTTTTTTCTTTTTCTTCTTAACAGCTCCCACTCACTGAAGTGGAGTGGTGACATAATATTATTCTTGTAAACAGTTTCCAGCATTTCAGTAATAAAAGTGTTCAACTGTCCATATTTGAAATGCATACACAAAGTGTCGTACAATGCTTGGTGGCGTTCAAAAAACATTTACAAAACAGCTTTCAAATTGATCCCTTCTTGTAAACTCAGAGATGTGGAGTCTGAAGTGAGTTTAACATTTTCCAAATTTAATTAGTAGTCATTAGTGACAATGTTGAGAAATAGAGGATATGGCTTTAATTTCAATTAGTAACCTCCTTAATTTCAGGCAGAATTGCCATATAGTGATGTCGTTCCTTTACTTTTTACTCACTACTTATATTTTTGTGAAGATTTTGGTTGAAAACTACTGATATTGTGGTAAAGATTTTGGTTATGTCACAGTCTTGGAGTCGTAGGCCAAGATCAATTGACCCTTCGCAGGGAGTTTGATTGACAGGCGGTCTGACCAATCATAATGCTGAATCTGCCATTTTTGTCCGATAAACAAACAAGACGAGAGTAGATTAACATTGGTGGACTTGAACTGTAAAAATTGTGTGTATTGACGTCTTTCCGTGTTGAAACAACATATCTTCTGACGTTCATTCATGTTTATCTCGTGCTATAGCCTATAACTAAAGAGGAAGATATTGCTAGGAAACGCTTGTTTTGTTTACTGTGTGGAGAGGTGCTGAAATCACGTTTGGTCTCGTACTGCATCGCGTCCCTTGTCAGTGTCGGGCGCTTGCTTGGTAATTTGTTGTGATTAACAGGAAAGTGTGTTCAAGTGCCAGCAGAAGACAGTGTAAAGTAATACTCTTTGAGAGAAGCAGTTTCTCAGCGGAGGTTAAAATCAGCTCGTAAGTGTATTTACTTGTCTCATTCGTGTTTAGCACAGTTGTCGTTGCTAGGAAACGCTTGTTTTGTTTACTGTGTGGAGAGGTGCTGAAATCGCGTTTGGTCTCGTACTGTATCGCGTCCCTTGCCAGTGTCGGGCGCTTGCTTGGCAATTTATTGCGATTAACAGGAAAATGTGTGCAGATGAACTGGAGTAGTGTTTTGTTAGATGGGTATAAAAAAGCTTAGTTTACCGCGGCAGCGGTCGTGGCAGCTGTCGTGTGAAGACCGAAGAGTAAAGACCATCGACTCTACCATGCGACTCCACCGGGCAGGGACACCGGCAAAGGATATAAGTATCACTGTTTATTTTTCCTCTTTGTTACTACTTGTTTCACTTCTGTTTCAGTTTTTATAACCATTTCTTACTATGTGTAAGTAAGTTGTTGTTGTTGTTTTTTAAAACGTGTTTGGCTCAGTGTTGATGTCTGTATTGGTTGTTTATTTAGTTTTAGTTTTATTTAATTTTAGTACTTCATACTACATGGAAATGAAATAATATATATATTGAATTTATTTTTATATGTATGTATATGTATATGTGTGTGGCTGTACATACACGTGTCGTTAAATTGTTTTTAGCTTTACTTTTTTGTTTTCATTTAAATGTTTAGTTTTTTGAAATGTTGTATGCATTTGTCATTTTTTAATTTCTTTATTTTCTTAAATGTGTGTGTATATATAGTATTTACAGAGTTTTGACTTTTTGTTACTTTTTCTTATTTGTAAGTCGCTTTGGATAAAAGCGTCTGCTAAATGACTAAAAGTAAAGTAAAGTAAAGGAAGAGATGATCGGTTCACATGTTGCTTGAACTGAAAAGTGCTACAACGATCTGCCACAACACATTAAAGAGCCACAAAACAGTTTTTATTGATGGAATTTCTTAAAAAATGGCAGAAGTTTCATGCCTAAAATAACCTGCTCTGTCTTGTCTGTCGGCGCGATGTATTTTTCGCTGCGTGAGAACATGGTGTGTGGTGTGAGAGCACCATGGCTTGTCAGACATAGCAACAGTAATGAAGGGATGCGGGCCTTTGCTAAGGGTCAATTAGTGTAAATGTCTTCTTTTATGGTCAGTTTTCTCTTTCAGGTCAAGTATTGTCATGTGATGCAGCAGTTTGCAAAGAATCCTGCTAAGCAAGTTTGTTAAAGTCAGTCTGTTTATAGTAAATTTACAGATCAGAATAACAACTCCTTTGGTTTAATGGTTCAGACATCTGAAGGTACTGTAACTCTGTCACCCTCTTGAGTACTGAGGGTTGTTACCTGCAGATCAATGCAAGAGCGCACATTTAAATATGTTCTCATTACATGTTACAATAATCCTGTGGACAGTTACTTATAAATATAAGATTTTTGAGCAAATTATATGCTAGGCAAACTATCGCACAGCACAAGCACTCGTCAGCACCTGACAGTGCAACTGACCCACATAAAACTCACATTATGATCTTCTTTCAAGTGTTTAATGTGAAGTATGCTTTGAGTACGTTGGGTTGTGCAATACTCCCACTGTAAGAATATGAACTCAACTGTATAGTTGCATATCATTGTTGAAAAAAACATCATATGCTGGTTAGGTATGTTTTGAAACATGGCAGCTGGTTTGAGCTGGTTTAAGCTGTTCCTTAGCTGGTCATGAGCTGGTTTAAGCTGGTCATGTGCTGGTCCTAAGCTAGTTAGCTCCTGCTCATGACCCGCTCAGGACCATCTTATAACCAGCGTAGGACCAGCTCATGACCAATTAAGGACCAGCAGCTGCCATGCTTTAAAACATACCTAACCAGCATATGTTTTTTTTTCAACAGGTGTATTCATAATTACAATAAAAGTAAAACAAGTAAACCATGATAAAAGAATACATCAAAAGTCATTGATGAAATATATATTTTTTTACAACATTTTTTAAAATAAGAAAATACATTTAAATGAGACCGTAAATGGGGATAATATCAAATACACAATATACTAGAAACAGTTGCAAAACCTTACATCATACAAAATGGTATAAAACCTGGTGTCTTGGTAGTTCTAGTGCATTTTGAATGTGAAATTCACTGCTGTGCAAAAAAGCTGAAAATTGGTAAGGATAACTATGTAAAGAGTTTTGAAAAAGTGACCTAAGTATTTAAAAATGTGTTCTGGTGAGTGTAAAAATGTAAACTGAAAGAGAAGTTTGATAGTAATAGCATTAGCCCAAGACCATATTTTCAGAAGCATTTGGACTTGGATTTGAATGAGCTGGTCTTGACTAGTCATTAAAATTTGTTCTTGGTCCGGTCTTGTCTGGACTTGTTTACCTGTACTACAGTGCCACTTGCTTGTAAAAATAGTATTAAAAAAATGTAAATCTGTAAATGTATTCTGAGTCTGTTTTTCCCCTGATTCAGACTTTACGTAAGTGAAATATCCACTGAGTGGTGCTAAAAGTGAACTAAATGTTCTCTAAAACAGATGAACGTGAAGCAACATTATGCAATCTTGCACATATTGCAGCAGTTCAGAAATAAAATGTACACTAAACCCTACCTTAAACCTAACCAATAGGTTTAACGTAGAAAAGCAAAAGCAAATGTGAGATAGTGTGTGCTCTCTGACTCCCTCTACAGCCGAGAGAGGTGTTTGCAGGAAGTGATGCGACATCTCAGAGGAAATAAATAGTGAGTGGATTGTGGTTGGTGGAGCTGTCAGGGTGATGCATGATAGCAGGAGATTACTCAAGCACTCATTCATCAAACACACGCCTGCCTGTCATTGTGTTGCTGTCTTGTGCTGTAACAGATTGACTGTAGCTTCATAAATTGCCTGAACGTCTCTTTTAGCGACTGTTCTAATTGCATTAGTATTTCATAATTTGGAAATTGTATTTATAAAGCAGATGCTTTTTATGCAAATATCTCATTGCAGTGTTTTGCACTGAGCTAATTTCAGGAACACAATGGTGACAGGATTTTCTTGCAGTAGTTCTGCAGTTTATGGGTCGTCCCTTTGTGGAGACGAAACTTTTGAAGAGTGAGTCAGAGCCCAGAGACTTAACCTTTCTGAATGAAGCACTGAACCAAATAAATGAACAACTTGGACATATGACATTTCGTACATAGTGTATTTACTTTCCCTTCTGTCAGTAAAGGGACTTTAGGGAGATAAAACAATGTTTAAGATTTATTAATCTGAAGAAAAGTTTTCAGCATCCAGTTACAACAAACTAATTAGGCTAGTTCTCTTTTTTTTTTTTTTTTACTCTCAGAGCCCTAAAATAAAACATTAATAATCAGTTTGATCAGTGATGAGGAAGATACTTTGAAATTGTAGCTTATCAAACTACAAACTACTAGGTTAAAACTACAGCTACAGTCAAGTTTGAAATGGGCGGTTTTGAAAACAAAGTTTACCACAACTACACTGAAGTTACTTAAGAGGGCAATATCTTTATATCTACATTTATAACTGTCCAATGATATAATTAGTAATTAAACAATTTAACTAAATTGAAAACATAGAAATGAACAGCAGCATTTAATCCAATGTTTTACTATAAAAGATGTAAAAAGCAATAGTGACTTGTCACTAGAATGCATCAGATGCTCCAATGCTGTATGAGAAACACTGCATCTATTGGCTTTGATATTCATGGAGATGCTGAATCAAACATTCCATAACTCCATAACTAATTTTCTTGTTTTTGGGAACGTCATTGAATCAAGCCAAAACATTAAATTATTTAATTTATAAATGAATATTAAGCCTGGTATCAGTACAAAATAGCTTTAGAGAATAGAATAGAGTTTAAAATAAAAGACTCAAAGCAGTATTACATTATAAATATGACTGGATGAGTCACGTTTGAAGCTGTTGTAAGTCGATATACTGTAGGTGTAAATGGGATCAAAATGCTTTGTGGTCTTATCATGTCAGGACAACATCAGAGGACCACCTAATGTGGGGCACAACCTATCAATCAGTCATTGCACTAACTAGCAGTGACTCGGGTCATGAAGCTTACTTTATACTCGAGTGAAACAATTAAACATCACGTTTGCAGTGATATTAAAATTTGGAAGCATATTCGGTGTATTTGTATAAACAACATACAGCATAGCACTGAACAACTTTGTAGTCAAAAAATCAGAGACCTTCTTCTCAAAATTAAACCATTTGTTTTATTCTTAAATTGATCTGTTTATGTGTCTTTTATATATGTCCATTTGTCTGGAATCAGTATGTGCAATGCACTTTACAAACATACCACCAGAAGTCAGTGTTGTATTATATTTTGCCATCTGGGTTGCCATAATGTGACACTGAAAATAGCTGAACGTTTAATTAAAATCAGGAACATTTAATTAAAAAATTATCTTTAAAAAGGTTGACAAAGAAAGCTAAATAAAGCAATATTATTCTTTCACACAAACAGAATATAAACCTTTTGAAGTACTGTGCACAATTTTCCAGAGCATTTCATGTACATGTATTCACATGGTAGATGCTTTTATACAAAGTCACTTATATGTTTACATATTGTAATTTTTTCAAATATTTTTAATCTGTATACCATTCCCTCTCATTGTTTAAAAAGGTTCTGTAAAGAATTTCTAAACATATTTTGAGATATCCTCATATGTGAAGGATTCACTTGCAAGGTTGTATATTAGAATGAATGTTAATTTATTGTCATTCATATTTTTAAATTAAGCTATGAGAGATATTTGTAGCAGGTCACCATCATTGCTTGAGTTATGTGTAGGGCTGGGGTGTGTAGTTTTATATAACTATGTTTTTTGCTTCATTTTGACCAGGGGTTCTTAATCCTGGTATTTTGCATGCCTCTCTTGTTTAACAAACCTGGTTCAAATTACCAGCTTGTTAGAAGAGAGCTCCATGAATGAACTGTGTTCCAACTGACATAGTCCCTACACAGTGTTCACTGCTCTCTACTCCCCGCACACAGGAAATCGGCTGAAGTTTACTTCACTTAAAAACATGGATTTGCACTATACACCACTGCCTGCAGCATCTTCACACAGACAAAACTTACTACAGAAGTGTGAAGGGTTATTTAACCATAATCATGAGATTTGCATAGCAGTCCCGTCTCGCACACTTTAATGCCCTTTGAATGAAACATATATGCTTCTTTCGAAGTGGAATCATGGGAGAATATCCTGTGATGTCCACTTCGCAGGGCACTTATGGAACGAATGGAACAAACCTATAAAGCGATAAGAGAAAAATGTGCAGAGCGGGGGGGTCGCAAGGACCAGGATTAAGAACCGCTGCTTTTGGCAATCAAAAGACAAAAGGAAGATTTTTAAAAGGAAGATTTTTTAAAATAAAAGGAGCTATCATTACAACCAAACTGTCATAGCCTACAAAAAGTAGATTCATAATGTTTAATGCTAAAGATAAATACATAAAAAAATAGTTAAGCAATTGTTTTTCAACTTATTTAAAAAAAACATTGAATATTTAAATATAGTAATATTTACCTACATACATATTTACTAAACCATTTTGTTACATGACCAATACAAGGTGGATATTTCTGAGTGATCAAAAGAATGAGTGAATTTGAACTGATTCATGTGAACTTGTTTCTATAAATATGTGATGAATAATTATTATATATACCAGCCTTATATCATTTGTAATCCTTCTAGTTCTTAGTTTAATTTATAAAACAAAACAAAAAAACAAAACAAAACTGAAATCTCTCCATTGACCAGTGTGTTCCTGCCCTGCTATTTGAACATTTTATTAATAACAAAAAGAAAAAAGAAAATAATAATAATTAAATGAAAAAAAAAATTGTGTGCTTGGGACAGCGCGAGTATTGCAACTGATTATTCATTTTATTTTATTTTAAACAAATTGAAAGTGATTACAGTAGTGATTACAGTACACAAATTGAAAACTTAAAGTAATAAATTAAATTTAATCTATTATGTCTATTTTAACTATGCCTATAATTATATTTCATAGACAGAGTTCATTTGGGCTTCATATAAAGTTTATTAGAGTAAGGAAAACCATGCTGGGACTTGCTACTTTTAAACCAGAAACACTCAAAGGTTTTTTTTTTTTATGTGAAAATAGCATCGGAAATCATAGATCACATGCTTTTTGGCAAAAGCAATTCAGTGCTTTAATGTGAAATGTGTTGTTTTTTGACACAACCTTTGGAACTTTTGTTGAATGTAACAAACGCATATTTCTTTATCGCTCAGACAACATACCTCTTATTAAAATGGTGTCATTCTTAAATGATCAGTAGTAATAAAATGAGGAATCGTACTGTTTTCAACAGCAAGGTATCAATACCTTTCTAGTATTGAACACTAGCAGTTAGACGTGTGCTTTGCTGCATGACAGATTACAGACATGTAAAGCGAACATTAGAATGTTAAACATGGAGAAATCTCACAGACTGATGATGCAGCGGCGCTAATGTTGCGTTTGCTTGACAAGCAGCAGACAGACCCTCATCTGCCGAAGCCCCCGTCAGGCGGTAAGAGCTGATCAGTGAGGTGAAACCTGCTGTCAGCGGCGCTGATAGGTTTGAGTGACACAGCAACCGTTTGGCCAGACTGTGCAGTTCCCTCCAGCGCTTCTTCTTTGTCTGACATTACCAATCTTGCTGTTTCTCTTTCTCTCTTCTTCAGACACCTTGTCTATCTGCCCATCTGTGGTTCCGTGGAGAAGCCCTGACCTCTTTCCTTCAGGGTATACGGTCTACAACTGACCTTCACCCCGTCCTCTGCCACGTGACCGAAGTGGACAGATGATAGTGCCACCTCCTAAAACTGTTGCCACAAAGACAGTGAGGAGGAAGTAGACTGGTGCCAAACAGTGCCTCATAAGTCTCTGAGGCTGGGTAGTGAGAGGTCAGCTGTTTGAGATATGCCCTCACCCCCCAATGATGGAGGTAAGTTTGATAAAATTTGTCATCATTTTGTCAAAGTAGGCATTCTAGTAGGTGTTGAAGGGTGTTTCTTAGTACTAAAGTGTAAAATATATCAACAACAGTTGTAACACTTTAGAATAGGGACCAATTCTCACTATTAACTTGTTGCATGCATTTTATTAACATATTGGCTGTTTATTAGGCCTAGTACTTATAAAGCACATATTCTGCATAATCATGTTCTACATCCCTAATCTTACCCAATACCTAAACTTAACAACTACCTTACTAACTATTAATAAGCAGCAAATTAGGAGTTTATTGAAGCAGAAGTCGTAGTTAATGGTTTGCTGATAGCGAGAATTAGACCTAAAAATAAAGTGTGACCACAACGGTGACAATAACCTTAGTAAATAGTCAGTTGCTAAATATTCCACAGACGATCAAGGAACGTCCCCCATGAACATGCCACCAACACTGTCCAATCAGAATGGAGTAAAAAGGAAGGTCCACACCAAGAAGAAGAAGAAGGGTTTCATCACAGCCAACGTTGCTGGAACAAAATATGAGATTGGTAGGAAGAACATTCTTTTATTTATGTTTATGTAAAATTTGCTGATGCAAGGGGACATTCATACAGAACACGTTTTTGCATTTAAAAATGTTAGATGGCTAGGCTAGGACAATTATTTATCCAAAGACTTAATGGAACTGCATTCTCTCTTGAAAAAGAAGAGCGAATTGACCTGAATTTTTACATTTTCATTTACATTTACAACTTCATTTTGCATAATTTATAAGCTGGTTTCCTCATAAGGACCAAAAAATGTCCCCACAAGGACAAAGTTTACAGGTATTACTATCCTTGTGGGGACATTTGGTCTCCATAACATAGGGAATACCAGTACACACACACACACACGCACACACACAACCCCGACTTTGCAAACACAAAGCTTAAATCATCATTATTTACTTTCCAAGTACTTTAAGTATATTTTTTACTCATGAAACATTTCAGTAAACCATGTAAACCATCATACATACACCCTATAACTCATTATAACTCATGTATGACATACAAAATCATATCTTCACCACACATATTCAGTGCATCTCATATATGACTTAAATATATGACTTTATACCTCAACATATTATCTGTCTGATTATTTTAGCATTCTCTCATTCACTGAGCAACACACGTGACCTAGCCCACGTGCGGCTAATACGCTCATTTACATGTACAGCGATATGAAATAACTTCAGTTAATATGTCTAATATATCTAATGTACTGTACAACTTTTTTTTTTTTTTTTTTTTTTAAAACTAATGTCCTACAACTTTTTTTATTTTATGTTTGTCCTTTTGGTAGTTGTTGGATTTCAGTGTAAGCCACACCAATTTAATTTTATCCTGTAATGCTGATGTTTATAAAAAAAATCAACATCATGATCATAACATTACCAGTTGCTACAACTATGTAACATTTCTTGGAAAGATAATGTAATGCAGACATAATTTTCTTAAAGCACTTGGGTTGAGGCAAAAGCATAAGTCAAGCATAATCATTGTTAAAGCATGAGTTTTTCTTTCAAGAAACGAATGAGGATTTCTGTTGTTGAATTCTACTAATGAAGTCAGTTTGTGTCCTAACTAATTTGATTTATTTGCAGTTCGTATTGTCATTGAGGAGATGACCTTTCATAAAGCCAGAGATGATGATGAGATGGCCAATCTCATCTGGAACGACTCTGCCGTGCAACATGAGAAAATCGCTGAGCTCAGGAACTATCAGGTATTGTGATTATCCTTTCAGTTCAAAGAAAGACAGACAGAAAAAAAGAAAGAAAGAAAAAAGTTAAAAACAAACATGTTGCTAAAGTCTCCATGGCTTTAAGAGATGTGACCTTTACCATGGCTTATGCTCATTTTCCTAAAACCCTTCAGAGGAATTTGTGGTTTAATCAACCGAAGTACAATACAGTAGTATACCATCAATTGAGGTCAACTGAGATCAGCTAATTTGTCAGGAAGAGATTTGAAACAAAGTCCTTGTAAGGGAAGTCAGTTCAATCAGCAGCCTTTAAAGTGTGTAATGATCTACAACAAAATAGAAAGATTGTTACTTGTACTTTATACAATAATAACTGCTCGCTAGAAATTAAATCAGTTTGTTCAAAAACATATGTACACACAAACTGAACACCAAACGCAGCTTTTTTTTTTAGCTCAACTGTCATAGAATTGAATGCACAGGATAGGGAGATCATAGGCAGGGAAGAATACATTTATGCTGCCTTCAAAAATTGATCAGATGTAGGTATCTCAGTAGACAGGATGTGTCATGATCAATGGATTCAGATGTGCATTATTGGCTTCTTATATCCATATGCTGCCTTCAGAGACAAGATTTTTCAGCTTTTGAACAGGTTTTTTTCAGTAAGTTATGTCAAACCAGCAATCAAAACCTTAATTTTGCTTAAACTAGGCAAAAACTGTATTATACAAGCTCATCTTCTGCACATTTGTTGTAGAGTGCTTTATCCAAAAGCATTTTTTTGAAACAGGCATTGTCATTTGTCACAAGTTGTCCACCTACTCCTACACACAAAAATTTGGTCTGTGTAGCTATCCATGCCACAAAAGCATCCCACCCTGGCAGAGAGTTATAGTGTAAGACTGGGTCTGTAGATGCCAAACTCTCTGTTTATGTACTTCTACTAACATCAGATTCAAAGCAGTTTGATGTTAGCATGTTGCTAAGCTAACAGCACATCGCTCAAATATGTCTTCTTATGCATATCAAACAAAAATATTGGGTAATTGTTTTTAATTATATATATTTGAATATTTGTTTCATTAATTCATTGCAGAAATTAAATGGCATGTAAGTTTACCAATCAGTCATTCTCTCATATTTTTTCTCACATAGTCTGCAATCATTGCCTTTTTTGTGAAGGATATACTCCATGCTGTCTTAAAACTGCACTAAAACAATTTATCTCAGGAGGCTTAGTGTTTAAATTGACACAAATACGAAATAATAAAACATTCAAACAAACAACATAACATACACGGCAAATACTTAATTAAGATGGCTACCTTTCAAAAACTGTAATAATTAAACCTCAATAAATCACTAGAGTTGTTCAAACATGTTTAAACAATGTTATCAATATCAGATATTTCAGCATCAGAACCAGTCTGTTGCATCTGCTTGGAAAAGAGCAGCATGAGCATACTTCACATTTTCTCCATTTATTTTCAGAATTTTAATAGGGAATGACATTTTTTTGACATTCCCAAGAAAACAACGTGTCTTTCATTTTGAAACAAATGGCATTTACATTCTGTGTAACATAAAAGATCTGAAACATTGTGTTAGGGCTTGCTTTCATAAAGCAACTCTGCATGTCTGACTAATATTTCCTGTCATGTATCACAAGATTATAGTTGCAAAAAAATACCCCCAAAACATTTGGCTTAGATGCGTTGCTTCATATAACACTTTTCATAAAGTTGTGTTCTGTTACTTTTATTTTTGGAAAAGCATGTTGTGCTTTCACACCTACAAAAATGTTTGCTCTACAGTTTTTTTTCTTGCTTTCCTGTGATTGGCTCGGCTGCCAAGCTACAGGTCATATGAGTCAAATTAATGGCCCTGTTCAGCCTCATTTGCTCAAAGAATACAGAAAAACTCTCCACCCCCTCCCTTCCTTTTTGCATTCAAAGCAATTCATTCATCTGTCAGTACCTACAACTACATGGGCTCTGATGCAGAACCAATTACCTTGGCCCTTAGAGTCAAAATTGATCGTCTTTTTTAGTTTTAAATTAAAAACAATGTGGGGAACTAAATAGGGGTTAAGAAAGGTCTGACAACCACCTTTTGTTTTGAGTCTGTAATTGGACATAAATGTCAAAATATTATAGTCTCAGTTCAAGACTTGGGCTCTAATGTTGTGTTTTTCCTCTCAAAGGTGAATAACCGAGTGCCCTCTAACAGTGTGATTATTTTCCTCAGAGGATAAACCATTTCCCAGGAATGGGTGAGATCTGTCGGAAAGACTGCTTGGCAAGGAACATGGCCAAGTGAGTTTGAAAACATGATACCATATAAGATACATGACTGATTACAGCTGCCCTCCAGCCAAGGAAAGTTGACTTAAACTCTTTGTTTTCGCTAATTTTAATATCTTCTTTCTTTCCTTAGAATGATTAAAAGTCAGCCTCAGGAATATAGCTTCATCCCCAAAACCTGGATCTTCCCAGCCGAGTGCACGCAGTTCCAGAATTATGTAAAGGAGTTGAAACGAAAACGCAAGCAGAAAACGTTTATCGTTAAGCCTGCGAATGGAGCCATGGGCCACGGGTAAGTTACAGCAGACTGGAAATTGCGCAACATGTCTTATTGTGTTGTTCTGGAATATTTTTCAAAATAGAGATTATATGTCATTTTCCCATGGACAGCATACTGCTACAAAAGTGGCAAAGAAATTTTGCTATTTCGAAATTTTCTATAGCTGAAACTAGTGCAGTAGCTGTACGGAGTTCCAAACATATGTGTATTTGGATCCAATTTGAGCTTCGGTTGCGTTGAAATATTTGAACTTTTGCGGTTAGACTTGTGTGACGTGAGAAATAACAATGGTTTTTTCCACTAAAACATTATTCTTTAATCTATTTTTGTAAACTGTTTGGTTATGAATAATTATATCTGACTCTGAAATAATTGTTTAAAATCGAATAAGCAGAGGGTAATGGCAAAGTCCATTAAGGCAAGTCATTTCACTTGGTGGCCATCTTTGAAACGCCTTTCTAGATCCGGTTTGTTGAATTAAAGCTAGGTTTGAGATTGGTTGATAGGAGTATTGTGCCACCGTAAGCACTAATTCCAGGTGTAAATCTGAAACTAAACTGTAGCCTTAATAATAACCCTAACACCAACCCTTTATCTTTATGCTTAAACCTTATACCTAAGCTGAAAGTGTATAGCAGCAGATGGGCCACTAGATTTATTTATGACTGCCTTTTATCCATTCATAAATTAATATTTCTATGGTCATACGCTACAGCAAGCCGGTACTTATTAAAATGAGAAGTCATCAAAGGTTGAGTTATTGTGCCGCATTTAACAAGTGAAAGAAGATCGTCTGCTAGGCTGGAGATTAAATTTGAAAAAGCGTAGCGTGACGCAGGAAATTAAGTTATATCTTCCTACCTAATTTATTTTTCAGGCCGAAAACTAAATGAATATTGTTTGGGTCTAAGCAGAGGCTTGTTAAAAACTGTGGAGGGCTAAAAGACGAGATCCCCACTGGTGCCAAATTAAACAGTCAGCCAAAGTGGGTTTTGATTACCTGCCATCAGCCCTCATCAATCATGTCATGCAATTCAAACAACCCCATTATCCTCTACAACATAACACAACACAAGCTACTGGACGTTAAACACACACCTGAGCCAGCGGACGCCAAGCGCAGGACTAGAGGGTGTGTGCCAATACGGTGGAGATAAGGAAGATTGGCCGGTGTGCTGCTTTTGGCTGAGCACCAAATTCACGTACTCTGAACTCCCTTCGCAATAGCAGAAGCAATTAATATTTCATTTTTAATTAGAAATTAAATGTTTATATATTATACAAAACACCTTTTAGCGATAGATGTGGCATTTCTTATTGAAAACGGAATGCATTTGAAGTGTAATAAATCCTTGGAAACCCCTCAAGAGCCACTTATTACGCTAGTAGAAATGAGACTCAATCATTTTTAATTGTTTTAATTGAGCAAATGGAGCAACTCAGTATTGCGTTGGTCTTTTTGTGGCCCTGGTTCTTGTTTGGTCATTTTCTGCAATTTTGTTCTTGTACTAAACAAACAACCGTAAATGAGTCAAATGTATCACGAGTCACAAGAGAATCTTTCGTAACAGCGCAGTTCTAGAGAACGTTCAGCTGTGTTTTAATAGTGCTCAGCCTCTACATCTAATTGCAGCAAGAGCAAGCAGACAAATTCTTTTGCAATATTTATCAGCTGACATAGCTAACAAATGAACTGTGATGATCAAGCCTTCCTTCAGCAGCTTGTGGTTTTTGGAAAGTTGACGTCTCAGGTAAAAGCTGAGGCCATATGTAAACCGGATGAAGAGAAACATGCAACCAATTAAGTTAATGCGGACCAATGGCCGTATATTTTACTGTCAAAGCTGGTTTTTCTAAAGGCCCCTTTGTTTGTTAAACATCCAGACTTCACTTATTCATGTGTTTGGTACTGGTGAACACATCATCGTCTGTGTACTAGAACAGCCAAGAGCTGGAGATCTGTTCAAGCTCAGAACCAAAGGAAATAAATGATGGCAGGGCTTGAAACAGACCAAGACGTCTAGTCCTATTAACCTGGGCCTAGTCAGGGTCCAGGGACCAGCGATAGAGACAGCACCTTAATAAACTCGCTCTCTCTGACACACTTCAGGGATTTGGATTTTTAACCAACAATAAAATATGCAGCACATTTTTGGGATGTGAGCTGAATCTTATCCATTTTCTCCCAGGATATCTCTGATTCGGAATTGTGAAAGGCTCCCGGTCCAGGATCACTTCATTGTGCAGGAATACTTAGACAAGCCCTGCCTCATGGAGGGCTACAAGTTTGACCTGAGATTCTATATTCTTGTTACTTCCTGTGATCCACTACGTGTCTTCCTCTACAACGACGGCCTGGTGCGAATGGGTACAGAGAAATACCACACGCCAAACGAGTCCAACTTGGTGAGTTTGCATATGATATCATGTAAGTGATGTGAAAATTTTAATTCTGTGTAGTAAATAGACTGAAATGAATCAACATGACATCAAAATGAACTCAGTTCCATTAAAGGGCAGAAACCTCCACTCTATAAAACTGTCATATACAGTAGACACTTTTCACAATCCAGTCAATTCCCGATGGAGACAAGCAATTGCAAATGCTGTCTTATATTGACTTTATCGCTCTTATACGTAATTGAGTAGACATTAGTAAGAGTAAACACCATACTGTATGTAATTGTGATGAATGTGAGTGTATTGCTGCAGTTGTTACATGATAAATTATAGCATGTTGTCAAGTTGTCACATTATGAAGTATCCATAGAATATATGGAAATTCAACCATATGTAAAACGATTCATATGTAAATTGTCACACTGTAAATTGTATATAGAGTAATTATTGTTTAAAATGTTGCATTGTAAATCTTTGTGAAACCATTCATACATAAACAGTCACATAGTAAATCTTTGTAAAACCTTTTTTTTTTTTTTTTTTGCGTAAAAGCTTGCATTGTAAACCATCCATGAGTAAAACTATTTTTACGTACTCTGTTGAAAATCTTTGTAAAACTATTGTTGTGTAAAATGTCGTGTTACATATATTCATAGAATATTCTTATGTAAATATTTGCATTGTAAACTATCAGTTATTTATAATATCAAATAATAATGGATGTACGCTCTTATGGACCTTACTTTTTTCCCTCAGGACCAGCTGTACATGCACTTGACCAACTACTCTGTAAACAAACACAATGAGAACTTTGAGCGAGATGAAACCGTGGACAAAGGCAGCAAGCGCTCTATTGGTTGGTTCACAGAGTTCCTTCGAACCAACGATTACGACGTGGCCAAATTCTGGGGCGATGTATCAGTGAGTTGTTTTTATTTCCATTGCTTCTTCAGTAACTTTCAATCTAGGGCTTCATGATACAATGTTCGATAATGAGACAAAATAAAAGATTATGTAATTGAAATTTTTAGCTTCTCGCACCATGAGCAATGTGTGTCAAGTTAATAGACGTTTTAGAAATGTGTCTGCATTCTTGTCTTTGTGCATATGATGTCATTGGTTCACACACGCATCAGAAGACATTACACACCCAGTCTTTTCTCCACATTTCCATTAACTACAGATTAATGGCTTTAATTTCATATCGCAATGCATATCACAACCCTGATGATAAGCTTATCGAGATTTGCCGTGTTTTTCAGAATTCGGTAGATCACGTAGCTCTACATTAATCAGCCTCCCCGGCTCCAGTTTCTCAGTTGTATCAAATTTTCCTTTCAAAAACGAATCTGTTTCCTGTCAGATTGTTACCAGTGTGACAGCTCTGCCCTTATCTTTCCTCTTTTTCTGTTTGCCGTCTCTTCCTCCTTGCTGTCCACTTCTCTCTTTTGATCTAATTGTAATTCTTTCATCCTTTCAAATAGAGAGCTCATCCACTCATTGCACAACTGCATTTATTGACTCCTTCGCCAAGCATTCATAAGTGTTACATTTTACCCAGTGTGCACCTTCTCTGTAATCCAGTGCCTCTTTATTGGCTCACAAGCTGTCCTTACTTATTGAAGTAATTTCTCAGAATCAGACTCTACTGATAACTAATGTTAAATTCTCATTTATATGTCAGAACAGATATGCATGAACATTTTCAGTTTAGCTGAGGACAAACACATACACATACTTCTTTCTCTTCTCTGTGGAGGATGCATGCTGGGATCTAACCTGCTTCTCCGGAACTGCACGTTTGGGATCCACGGGACGCTCAGAAAACGTCCCGCCGGTTATCTGCCCCTCATACTTCAACACAGCCTCTGTTTAATCATGCAGGGAGACCGCCGGCCTGCCAGACCTCTGATAAAGAGAGTACAGCAGCTGATATAGGCCGTCTGTTCCTGTCTTCCTACGATCTGCCCCTGTCTTCCCATAGCGTGCTGTCAATCTTTGACCTATCATGTCTCTTCAGGGAGCTGGGATGTTAATGAGTCCCTCATACGGGCTGTTTGCACACGCAGTGAGATTTCACGAGCATGTCCTCGCTGAGAGTTAACACAATGTCATGCATTTCTTGTGATTAGAGCAATTCAATTCACAATGTTCAATTGTGAATACACTGATTGGAGTTGTTTAAATTTGTTGTGTGGTCTTATACAACAAATGCATGTTTTGTGCATGTGTTCGCAGGAGCTGGTGGTGAAGACCCTGATAGTGGCCGAACCACATGTGCTCCACGCCTACCGCATGTGCCGCCCCGGTCAGCCACCAGGGAGCGCCAGCGTCTGCTTTGAAGTTCTGGGATTTGACATAATCCTCGACCGCAAGCTCAAACCCTGGCTGCTAGAGGTCTGTTTTCACCTTCTGTCCTCAATCAGTTCACTTCTTCGTCTGCCACACTTGATATACAGTATGCAGCTCGCATTTGAGTGTCCTCACTTGTAGAAAGTAGCATTTACATGCAGTAGGCTGTATATACTATGCACTTTTATATTTATATATCATCATATTTTGGTCAACGGTACGTTTTAATTCAAATTTTTGTTGAAGAAATCAAAAAACAGCTCAATTACTGATAGACTTTTGACAGGAATGAAAATGAGGTT
Organism: Tor tambroides; assembly: GCA_021397915.2. Taxonomy (NCBI): domain Eukaryota; kingdom Metazoa; phylum Chordata; class Actinopteri; order Cypriniformes; family Cyprinidae; genus Tor; species Tor tambroides. The sequence goes on along the minus strand of JAFVLL020003579.1, from coordinate 15,290 downwards.
GTGAGGGATATAATAACAGTGCGTTCAATGGACTGTATTGTTGTGTAACAGCATACCGATTGTTAAACTGACAAAGTGTCTTTCTGAAAAAAATGACCAAAAAATGACATAAAAATGTAAAAAAAAATTAATAAAAAAAAATTAAATTAAATGACATGTTCTAGGACCTTTATACAGTGCATGCCATTGTAAGTCTATCCCTCACTGCCTCATTTTCATTCATGTTAAATTCAATATGTTGTCTAATCTGACTAAGGTCTATTGCATTTTGTATATTAAAATGGTTAACTTTCTAAATGACTTCATAGCTATAATGAAAGTTACAATGCGTATTTCTCCTCAGACTGTGAATTTTTGTTATTTAAATTGAACTATCACCATTGTGAACATCTCATTTTCGTTTTTGTTGATGAAATCAAAAACGTTTTGGCACACAAGCTACTGAGGATTATATTTTTGTAATGGTTTCTATTTCTGTGATGTTTCGGCTGACACCTCAGGGACTAATTGTGTTTTATATAATATTAAAATGGTTTAATTGCTTGATTTTAATAATAAAAGCAAAAATTGATAATTCACCTCAGATCTAGGATCTTATCGTATAGCGTCTGATTAGGATGCAGTGCAATGCTGTATTGTCAGTATGATATCTATTATCTTGAATGACATTTTTCACTGAGCGTATTGCAGTGAATTCAGGGACTGTCTAATTCATAAAGGATACATGCAGTACTCCTTTAGAAGTGGTATCTTAGATATATTAGAAGTACAGTATTTCTTCTTATCCTTCGGAGCTGCTCTCACAACAGCTGCATGCCTATGATGCCTTAAAATGGTGTTTAGCAGCTCAGCAGGTTTTGTAACAAAGATATAGAGTGAAGTGATTGCTGGATGTCCCTGATTTACCAAGGTTCATTTTGTGGAAATGGGAATAGGATGCATTTACTTGGGTCTTTCTCAAGATGTCTTGGGTTTTGTGTCCTTTTGTTCAACTTTTCACCATTTAAGGCAAAACATTCCATGTAATTCAGCTAAACGAAGGACTCCCACTGAAAGATGATCTAAAGAGGCAGTTGTTTGTGTGTTTGAAAACAGTTGGTTCCTCAGATTCTGGGGTTTGACATTTTTTTGTTCTGTTTCTCATTTTCATTTCCTTTTGCTGTGGTGTTCTGTAATGTTGGATGACAGTCATCTAAACATCATTTTCCAGCCGTTCCCAGCATGTACATCTTTTAACTCAACAAACATAAAGTGATTGTGCTGACTATGCTGCTTCACCATGTGTTTGTCATGGCTATTACTTAAATGTTTTTAATTAACAAATGTATAGCAACTATCATGTTTGGTGAATTGTAAAGACTCCAAGCATTTATAACTCATCCGGCATTTAAACCTTTATTCACGGGTGAATCATTATCATGTATCACGGTTGAATCTGTTTAATTTTGTTTCTGTTTTACAAGAAGAATCAATGTTGCTATCACAATGTTGTTTCAGCATTCAAAAATCCAAAGTTTGAATTAATTATGATTTTGTAATGTTTTTGAAAGAAGTCTTTTCACCAAAGTTAAAACAGTATGTCATTGTGATATAGAGTGTTGCTGCTCAATGTTTTTATGGAATCTGTGATACACTACCTTTTATATTTTTTGTTCAACAAGGATGCATTACATTGATCAAAAGTGACATTTATAATGTTACAAAAGATTTCTATTTCAAATAAATTCTTTTGAACTTTCTATTCATTGAAGAAGCCTGAAAAAGCGATTTATAAAATATTAAGCAGCAAAAACTGTTTTCAACATTGATAATAATAACCATTATATTTAATATTTAATTGAACTATTATATTTTTTTATAAGAACCATAATATTACTGTTTTTACTGTATTTTTTAATCAAATAAATGCAGTCTTTGTGCTCACTTCTTTAAAAAAAACACTGAAAAAAAAATTATTATAATTATTATTATATTATAATTATAATTATAATATTATTATAATAATTATAATTATTATAATTATAATTATTATTATTATAATTATTCCAGTCTTGTTTTACTAGTAATGTAAATATTTTGTTAGCCCCTTTTTATTATTTAGCATTATATGGTGTTTAAGCATTTTTTTTTAAAAAATGTAAACAACCATCGTTGAAGGCTAATGAAGATATAGAATTTGTAGGGCTGTCAATCTAAGCTGTAGTAAGTCAAAATATTCTTTGTTTGGTTTTGATATCATTCAACAATGAGCTGACCGCAGCAATCCATTCTGCGAATCATTGTTATCAATCTGTCAGACATAGAAGCTGTTTGCATGTTTCTGTGTTTTGTCTGCAGTATTTTCCCATGATGTCTTAGGCCTTTGGGGCGCATCACGCAGGCCATGTTTTTACGATGGCGTGTCAGGTGAAAAGTGTTTTCTTCTGCACTCTGTTTTAATGGGCTGACTGTTTGAGTACATGGACGCGACCTGTGTGTACAGTTCTTTTTTGGTCATTTTGCAGTGCCTGTCCAAAGTAAAAGTGATTTTGATGAAGCATGTTGACTGCAGACTCCCCAAAATGTGGTACTTTAAGTTTGAAATTGAATTCCTTATTATGGAATTCATAGACTGGCCAAGGGCCACCTTGTGTGTTTTAACATCTGAAGTGGGGCTCCTGCACAACAGCAAGGGTAAATGCTTAAATAGCAGCGTATTCACGACTGACGTTCAGCATAAACACAGGGCTGAGTTTACTTACACCAGAGCAAGAGCAGACTCTCTCCCCTCTTTCCTCTGTTTGACAGACACGCTGCAGAAATGTAGGTCAGGACTGTGAGTTAAGACGGTTAGGATGCAGGAATGCTGGCGCGCGTACATGTGGGGTAACGTGCCGTTTGCTAGCCCAGAAAGTTCCATGTCAGGTTTTCTGGATCGCCCACACTTCTGTGTGGCAGTTAAAGCATGACCTAAATCTTTTAACCCAAACTTCTGGCTGCAGCTTCCATCTTACTAACTCATTCTAGAATGTAAATAATAAATTGGGATTATTATTATTATTATTTTATTTTCTATTTGATTTATTTATTTATTTTTTGGTTAAATCCTCAGAGTAATTTGATCTTTTATTAGAAATTGGAAATTTTTCAGGTTTTATTTTTGGGCTTTTTGACACTGGTGCTTTTTTGATAGACACACTAGAAAGGGGATTTTATTAAGGGAATGAAAACCTGAATTCAAACCTACAACTCCCATATGAGCACCACAAGAGTATGGTGCATATGTGGTTACTGCTAAGCCATGGCTCTGAAAGAAAAGTAGTAAAAATGTTTTTTATTATTATTTTAAGTCCAATCATTGGGGAAGTTTGTTGTTTCATGGTTCAGATTTTCTTTTTTTGTTTTATTCTTTTCTCTTTCTCTCTCTTTTTAATTGAGGATTAATTGTGGATTTTCATTTTGTTTTGAGCTCACTAAAGAATTTGTTGGCATTGTCTTTATTTTAACTTTTGCAGCTTTTTACTGACAAACATTTGAGAAGTCCTTAGGGAAGTTTCTTTCATGGTTAAGATTTTTTTTTTTTACTTTAATTTTTGGGCTTTTTGCCACTTAACTGAGACATTTAATGGAGGAGATATTATATTAAGGTAATAGATTCAGGTTGCAGGCTGGATTTTAATCCAAAAAAGTGCATGTTTTTCAATTTGTTTTTTGTAATTGAGGAATTTCTTATGTGGCATTTTTTTCTTTACTCTTATTTTAACTTTTGCAGCTTTCAGAATTTTGTGGAATTGGATCAAGTTGCAGGCTATATTTGAACTTCTAAGTCCCACATGAGCACCATAGCTCAATGCATGCGTGCTATTTTTTGGTAGTTTGTTGCAGGTTTTAAGAACGCTGAGTGACGGACGTTCGCCGGCAGTTCTCCGGCACTGTTCGTGTCTCTTTGCAGGTTTTGGGAGGAGAACACAAACTGCGGCGGTAGATGCAGTCGTTCAGCCCCAGTGATAATGATCCCTCAGTGCTACTAGCAGCCGCCACAAACTCCCATCAATTAACATCCCACAAGCTCCTCACTGAGGGAAAAAGCTGTTTCTTTTCTGCGCTACACATTTACTGAGTGAACATTTATTTCGATTTCAAGTGATTAGTCAAGACACATATCCACACTGCAGCGTCTGGCAGGAGAGAGGAGCAGGGTGTGATTTTCTGCTGTCCTGTTCTCTTATGAAAGTTCCAAACTGACCTTAAGTAATCTTAGTGGATAAATATTGGGAATTCTCCGCTATGGTATTCTTTCAACTTCCTCCATACGTCCTCTATTTAATTTCAGTTTTATTAAACCACTTATATCAGATATTCTATAAAATTGATTTCTTTGAAGCAGAAATTGTTATGATTGATCTACAATTATAATTTATTCAGTTTTCAGTGCATCTGCAGGTCTTCTGATTCTTTTATCAAAACACTTTAGTGTCTTGCATAGTGTATAGTAAAATGTAACCTCTTACTCTGACAGAGAAATGTCATATTCTCCTTTTTCTTCATCGCTTATCAAATGTTTTTCATTTTATTTGCAGTTTCCTTTTCCTCTTATTTGCAAATGAGGCTGAAATGTCAGCTGGGGTTTCACAATACCTTCAAACTGTCAGCTCTTTCTTTCTCTCACACACAGACACCTTACTGAGATCTCTAAAACTTGTGTTTTTAAAGGACCTCAGCTCAAATAAACATCATCGTACATTCGTTGACAATAAATGCTCAATTGCAAAACAAACCCAGCATGCTCAAATACACAACAGGATTCTAATGCAAACTGTAATACAAATACACCTCATAATTAACACACACACACACAAACATACACATAGTTAAAACCACACATAAACACAAGGGTTTTCAAACTAAGGGACCCCCAGGGGCCAGCAAGGGAAAAATTTACCACAGAAAACTTTAGAAAATGTTTTTACAAAACATTTTTTTTCAGGGCTATCAAAGTTAACATATTCACTAAAATATGCGATTAAATATCTAAATAACTGTTTTTTTTTAGTAGGAAAACAAGTTAACTGCGATTATTGTATTTTATTGACAGCAATAGTTTTTAACAGTAAGAATTACTGTTAGTAATTTATTTTTCCATTTTGTTGCAGCTTTCTAGGGAGTTTCTCTTTGCCACTGTCACCTTTAGCTTGTTCACTGAGGGTTTTACGGCAGTATTCTCTGTAAAGCTGCTTAGTGCTTGAACTGAAGATGTTTCTTTTCAGGCTCATACATCTAACTGTAACTGTAATAATTGGTAGAAAAAAGATACACTTAATAAAAGTGAATATTTCCAAATAATATTTTAAACTGCTCTTAGTACAGTGAAAATATTTATGCTTATAAATCACACAGTATAAATGGGTACCTATACACAGAAATACATATATAAAATGCATATATGTTAAAATACATATGTAATACAATTGCACCAATGTGGTTTTGTCAGATTTAGCTCACTTTTGAATACACATTTTCCCTTAAAATATGGTTTAAGTAGATATACACATACAATCATTACATAAGAACACCATTAAAAAATGTGAACACATAGAAATACTAACATACACACTCCATCGTAAACCAACTAAAGTGACACAAATGTGCACACAAACACACAACACTAAAACAACTCAAACAACACTCAAATACAGTGACTAAATGGATCTAATTTACAATTTCAAACACACATTGTTAAACACATTCGCCTTCAAAAACTCAAATTGGCTAAATAAAGACTTAACACACACATTTGAACACATACAGCTAAGATGGCTCACGTACACTCAAACTCACACACAGACACGCACACACACACACACACACACACACACACACACACACACTGCAGGCTGCAGAAGCACTTTAGCTCTGGCCGAACAGCTAATGTTCTGAGGCTTTTGTACTGATTTTATCTTCTCTGCGGGTTTTATTCTCCTTCCATTGACATTCAAAACATTTGAGCCATTGATACGAGCAGGAACACAAACATGGAAACCGGAGAAACCTCACTCTCTTTAGCTCGCCTCACATCATCCGCTAGACGTGGTGAGGCACCATTGTCCACGTCTTCAGCAGAGCGCATCATTAACATGTTAATCTGGGCGCTGCTCATTCGCAGGGCTGCTGGGAAGGTTCATCCACTCCACAGGTCAGAAAGAAGCATCTGAGGGACTTGAATAGCCATTAGTCAAATGCTGTGGTGCAACACTGATATCACTCTCCCCCTGGGCCATCTCTGTCTTTTTCCCTCTCTTTTCTTTCCAGAAACTGCTCACACTGGAGCCGTTAAGCTGGCATGACGAATAATGCAAAGGCACAGCGACAGACAGAGAGAGAGAGAGAGAGAGAGAGAGAGAGAGAGAGAGGAAACGTGGCTTCTCTGTTAGCCTCTTTCACTGCGTAGACTAGTGTCTGCATGCATGCATTTTATGTTCCAAAACTTAGTGAGCTGCCTACCTAGAAAGCATTTTAAGACAACATAGGACACTTCCGACAACACAGATGTTTCAAAATGTTGACTGCCTTCTACTTTTCTAGAGTTAAATGCTGCATTGCATGTATATCCATCATTAAGAAGGCAATCCAACAATACATTGTGACAAGCACGTTAAGCGACACTGTATGTGTTTTATAGCAAATCTCAACCAAATTGCTCAATTTGATCATTGAAAAATATAAACTATATTATCACCCAGTGATATATTAAAAGTTGGATATAGTACATTGTAATTTACCTGCATACATAGAGTATACTCACGTTAAACAATATATACTATATAGAAAATTTCAGCTGTGTGATCTTTACAAGCTGCATTTTGCACAGTTCTATATATAAAGTTGTGTATATATATATATATATATGCATACAGTATACTTGCGTAGGGTGTTTAAAACGTCACTCATAATTTTAGTTCCATAATGTGGAATATATTAAAATGAAATATATATTTAAGAGCTACTAAAATGTAAAATATATTTTACCAAAAATGCTAGAGCTTGTGACATCAGTGGAATAAGCTACTACATTTTGATTAAACATATTACAAATACTTTATTTTGTAATTTAAAACATAAACTAAATATGTAAAAACTTACTTTACCCATAAAAGAAAACTTTTTGCATTTTTAGGATAAAGAAAAAGATGCTTTATGTATGAATTATTTTTTAAGAAGTGAACAGATGTCCAAAAGGTGGTCTTTTCAGATTTAGCTCATTTCAGTGGACAAACGTATATACACAAAGTATAGCTACTGTCCTCTACTCACACTGATGCTGGTTGTATTCCAGTTCCATTTTCACTAACAGAAATGCACTAGCAGTGATCTTAACCAATCTTCTGTTCTATCTCTCTGATTCTGTGTGGGTTCAGTGTTAATGTGGAGACTGTACCTGCAATAACGACAAGGAAGAAAAAAAAATAAAACAAATTGACTTCATTTTGTGTTTAGCTCCTGTGCAGGTTGTGTCCTTGACGCAGTTGGTTTTCTTACATTCGTTAGAGAAGCAGCAAGCATCCAGGGACAGGAAGTGCTTGTCAAGTGTTTGCCAAGCGCGGGTCAAGTAAAGCTTTAAGAGCTCGTCTACACACCCAAGATGGTCGAAAGCACGTTCATCTTATCTAATGCTCCTCTTGCTACATTCTTTTTCTCTGAATCAGAATGTTAAAGAAATCTTTAAGTCATGAGGAATAACACATTTTTTTCATTGATTATTTACTCTTCTTTATGTCATTCCAAACCCATATGCTATTATTTTTTCGTGGAACACAAAAAGTAGCATTTTTTTAAAAGAATTGTGACACTGCTGCTGTTGTCATACAAGGACAGCTTTGTGTGAGAAACAGACTTTTTAAATTCTGTTTTTTTTTTCTCTCTCTCTCTCTCTCTCTCTCTCTCCCTTTTGGAGCTGGACAGTGATGGATACTATGAATTTTTCTATTTTGTGTTCTGTTTATAATAAAAACAGCAATGACAGGATCTGTCATTTTTTGGGTTAACCGTCCTTTTAATTTAGATTTTTTGGTCAAGCCATTTTAAAGTTTGACAGCACATAGTCAAGATACTTTATTTATTTGAAGAACATAAAAAATGGAAGAAGAACTTTAAAAACACAGTTTATTTGGTGGTTTAAAAATATTTTTAAATTCTACCAAATGCTTTCATTTTTTTAACCACTATGAATTTGGTTTTGCGCATTAGGAATTCATGCATGAAACAGAATTTTAAAACTGCCAGCTTCCTTAAGATTTCTCACAGGATGACTATAAATTATGCAACAGATGCGTCATGATATGAGAAGTCTGCTTTTCCATATATGTACCCATACGTATCTAACACATTCACTGTTGGGTTAATTTAATTTTCCTAGCGTGCATTAGTCATCACACTTCTCTATTTGATTTTTTATGCCCTTGATTAAGTCATAAAAGCTGTGGTTCAGTGAGGGGAAACTCTAGGTGGCAGTGTTGCTCTGTAGTGCTGCTCTTTTCAGGTTTATTAAAAAATGATTACAGTGATCCATTCATCTGTCTATATCTGAACAAACTAAATTACTTAGCATTTTTAAAGCAGTCTCACAGAAAGAAACAAAACACAAAAATGAAGCAAAGGCCTGTTTCATGCCCTAAAATAAATCTTTCCATCACCAAGGTGTTTATTTTAAGAAGTATGACAGTCTGTGTGTGTTTGGGAATCTCTGATAGGGGTCAGGTCAGCGGCTGGCCCTGAACACGCACAGAAACACTGATTGGGTTTCGCTGCTGGAAGCAGGCTCTCCAAATGAGACAAAAGAACAAAACAGTGATTGATAAGGATGTGAAATGCGATCCACACGTCTCTCTCCGCAGCTGCTCCATTAGCAGAACCCAGATCGGTATTCCTGCATGTGCAGCGCGCTGAGGATTCGAGCAAGTGTTGTTTTGTTTGTCCTGATGTTGTTGTTTATCCCGCATGCATGGGATGGCATATTCAGTACTGCTGCATAGTAATGCATCGTGCACTTTGCATCATTTCAAATATCACATAGATTATTTAAAACTATTCTCACATTTATGTTTCTATCCCAGAGATTTTTTTTTATCACACCTGAACGTTTAAAGCACACAAATGTTCATAAATGTACTCTTTATTTTCTCACCAGAAATATTCCAATTTTTCATAAAGTTTTTTTTTTTTTTTTATGCAGTGCATACAACATGAAGGCAAATAATTAAAATCTAAGTAAACATAATTAAAATGCATAATATTCACTGGAATGATTACACACTGAAATCATAATCCCCTCGATGTGGTTTCTTGGATTACTGTCAGGCCATGAATACACCAATACACCAGGTTACTTGAGGTTACTAAACTGCATTAGTTGTTTTCACAAAAACTGAGGGAAATTAAGTGTATTGATTTAACTTGATTAACTGTGACCAAAATCAGTACAGCATTTCCTTTTATGTGCAAAACGTTTTTTTTTAATCAAAACCTGTAATTGCAAAACCTATGACACTTGAGAAAATGTGTACTGGGTTTTAAAGATGCATGCAATTTGCATGTTAAAATAGACAACTGATGTAAAAGAGACAACTGCAAGTGTGCCATTTCTCTTAAAAGTTTAATCACAGCAGTGTTGGCTTATGCAGTGTTTGGGCTGGTTGCCTGACCAATAGCAGATTGAGTGAGTGTCCAGGAAACAATGAGATACAGACCATGGTAGATCATTCAGCTCAGTGTTATTTTAATATCACTAAAATACTATTATTTTCATTTTACTTATTTTTTTTTTGTTTGGTTGTTTTTGTCATTTTATTATTATTATTTTTTAAATCTCTCTATATAGTTTTTAATAATTTTTGGTTTATTTAGTTATTTTAAACAAAAATGAGAAATATTGCCTTGGCAACTAGCAGCAATAAAACAAGTTTAATTTTTTGGAGACACTTTATTTTAAGGTCCAATTCTCACTATTTACTAACTATTAATGTCTTTTGCCTCAAACTCTAATTTGCTGCTTATTAATGGTTAGTAAGGGAGATAGCATGCTAGTTAATAGCGAGAAATGGTCCTTAAAGTGTTACCATTTTTTTTATTTCATTTTGTTTTAGTTAATGTTTTTTTTTATTTTTTATTTCAAGTAATACAAAATATTTTTATGTTTTTAGTTTTAGTTAACGATAATAAGCAACAAAATGCTGAAAACGTGTTTTTCTAAAAATATCCGAAATTAATTTTTTATTAAAAGGAGAGGGAAAGGCTATAAATTTGAACTGTGTGTATGTGCTATAATTTGACTTTGCTCAATTTTTAAGTCTGCACTAGCATCCAGTGCTAAAAGACAAGACGTGAAGCCACAATTCAGATTTTCTGGGGTCTCTACAGAGATTCATTAATCTCAAAACAGCTGGATTCCCTGTGGTGTGACACCACATTTGCACCACAAGTCTCAGTAAAAGCACAAAGAAGGTGTGTAAATTAAAAATCAGTAAAATCTTTTGATGGCGTCGAGGAGCTTTTGTAAAATCTACTCGCGTCAGAATGATTATTGTCAATAGGTGTTGAATTATGAAGAAAAAAACTGAAAACATGGCTGACATCCTAAATCTGCGGGACTCCTGCGTGGCGGATCTTGATGAGGCGCCTTTGTTGCTTTGTGAAACGGGCCATCTGCGGGGCATCTACCCAGCGAGGGGTGACGTGGCCCAGCTCAGAGAGCTAAGAAAGCATGAGCCGGATCAGCTACTGCTGCTACAGTTACTGCTGCTAAGGTTACGGCTGATACAGTAAATTCATTGATTCAGTCCCCCCCCCGCGACGCTCAGTTGTGATGTAAATATTATCTTACGGTCCTCTCCTAAGCGATCACCTTTCTGAGGGAGATTAACATCCGAGTGGGGCAGCTCTATTAAGAGCCCAGCGAGGGGCGGCTGTGTCTGCTGTCATCTCTCTCTGTGGCTGCCATCTTTCTCCAACCGTTTGTCCGTGCTGACGCTGAAGCACTAACGCTGTGTGTCTCACACACTGTAATGTGCAAAGCTGTACCCAAAACTCATTTTTGCCGTATCGGAGCTGGCAGCAGAGTGAGCGAATGCTTTTGCTGTTGTTTGTCATGGGTGGAATAAAAAAGAGCGTATTATTATCTGAGGTGAAGAAAACCCTCCAGGATACTTACCTGCTGATAAATGGATTTGGTTGCTAAAGGAATTGTTCTCCCAAAATTCTGTTACCGTTTACTTACCCCCATGTTATTCCAAATATGTTCCTTTAAAAAAAAGTTATGAATGTCCTGTCAAAAGGCCTTTGTATACAAAAGGTGGGCTGTTAACAAAAGGTTGAAAGTTCATATACAGTATAATAAATGAAATATGTAATAAACATTATTTTACCAAAGTGTCTAGTCGACGTATCGGATAATCAATATGTTTTATATTATAGACATATCATTTCTGACAGTTCAAAGAATAGTACTACATGAAGGAGAAATCTATTCAGTAATAACGAAAAATAATAAAGCAATAATATTATTCCTTCGAGGTGTGCTCTATTTGAGATACAGATGATTAATATGATTTATTTTTCAAGTGTTACAGTTGCCTCCAACCACTGTAACACTCTGACTTCTTGTATTAAATTTGATATTATTTTCTAGTCTTTCTTGCTTTAGGTCTATTAATAACACAGTTTGTTTTGGCACATTATGGGTCAAAAGATTGGAATCATTAAGATTTTATAGTTGTTTTGAAAGAAGTCTCTTATGCACACCAAAGCTGCATTTATTGATCAAAAATGCAGTAAAAACAGTGATACTGTGAAATGTTATTTAAAATAACTGTTTTATTTTTGAAAAATATTTAAAAATGTGTTTTATTCTATATGTGAATTTAGTCTTTAGGCTTCAGAAATCATTCTAAGCTGATTTATTAATATGCTCAGTTATTATCTGTACTCAGTTTTTAATAATGGTTCTCATTATTATCAGTGTCAAAATGTTTTTGCATCTTAATAATTTTGTGGAAACCATGATACATTTTTTAGGATTCTTTGATGAATAGAAAGTTCAAAAGAACTTGGAGAAATCTTTTGTACATTATAAATGTCTCTACTGTCACTTTTGATCAGTTTAACATGTCTTTTCTGATTAAAAGTATTAATTTCTTTTTTATGGTTTAATATATTGAATTGCAGTGTGCCATGGCTTCCACAAATCAGCATATTAGAAGGATTTCTGAAGGATCATGTGACACTGAAGACTGGAGTAATAGATGCTTTGTATCACAGGAATAAACTACACTAAAATGTGTTCAAATAAAAATCAGTTATTTTAAATTGTAATAATAATTCACAATATGATTTCTGATCAAATAAATGCATCTTAGGTGATCATGAGAGACTTATTTCGAAAACATGAAAAAAAATAAAAATCGAAATTATTCCAAACTTTGGTAAGTTTGTATGTTTCTTAAACTAAAATATGGCAGGGTATTTGTTACTACAAAATTGACAAGAAAAAATACATAATTAAAAAAAGTCAGTTACCCTTAGGTAACTATTAAAGCGCCTGATATATTGACCCCTTGCTAATGGTCATATTTTAAAATTTTAGTGCAGTCACTTTTTTATTTGTATTTGAGTTTTTCTTTTGCCTCTTGCAACAATACGAGCAACAAAAATTGAGTTTCTGGTCAGCTTCTGGTTACAAATACTGCAGCACTGAGCATGAAAGTTATGAATGAATATTACCATACATCACAGCGATTTTGCAGATATCATGAGCTGATCTCATTTCCTGTGCAGTTCTTTTTTCAGTTCCACAGAGAAAATAACTCTGGCATCTGATGAATTAGCTTGTGTTGGCAGGAATGTGACAGATTATACTAATGCACGGAAAGACATTCTATTGCTCAATTATCTCTAATTAACTGCTCAAATGATTCTGAATGGTTATAAATGATTTAATTCAAACATACATGTAAACCAAAATGCAGAGTTTAGATGGTGCCATTATTACGGCCAAAGCGAACCAAACAAAGCTGATCTGATAGATTTAAAATATAAATGCCTGATCACCACACTGGGTAATGACAAAATGTAAGGGCTCACACGATATATTTGTATTTAGTGATGATTTCTTTCCCAGTCAGCTGTCAGAGATCCACAGAGTGGCCGCACTTGAATAGATTCCTCATGCGAGATAAGAAGCATCTACCAGCATCATTCAGCATAATGGACAAGTTGGTTTGTTGCCTGGCTGATCACACATGCTAAATGTCTTTGTCCCATTCAGACTTTATATTTAAACAACAACAACAGATGGTTTTTGTTACGTAACAATCAAGCCAAGAAACATGCAGGCTTTAGTGGTCATGATTTTACAGTTTTATTGACCAATTTTGCTGTTTCGGTGTAAACAGTGACGACGTTTTTGTGTCTGATGGCAGAAAATGACAGTTTTAAAGTAGCAGTCTATGGAAGTCAATATACTGAATAAGAAAAGGTAGTTCTGAGTTCATATTTCAAAATGTTGACTTTTTTTTCTTGCAATTCCGAGATTATATCTCACAATTCTGGAATGAAAAATCAACTCGTCATTCTTTCTTTTCTCCTCTGCTCAGAATCATGAGTTTATATCCCACACTTCTGGCTTTTTTCCCTCAGAATTGACAAACTCACAATTGTTGAGTTAAATCGAGTTATAAAGTCCGAACTAGGATATACAAACTTGCATTTGTGATAAAGTCAGAATTGTGAGATAAAGTAGGTAAATGTTATGTGAAATGTATTAGGTTTAAATAGTATTTCATGCTGTAACTCTAGGGCTAATGCAATATGTCCCCTATGAACTGCATATGTGAATATCATGTAGACCTATTGTTTAAATCAAATTTATGCTTTAAAAGTAGGGTAATCATAGCAGGTTCCATTCATACTCTGTCCGTTTAAACGTCTGCGTTTAGCGTCTTTTACGACAGTATTCTATAAAAATGATTTGCATTCCGATTCTGACATCCAAAGGCACAACAATGCATTTTTTCTCTTATTCCATGGATTTTACCCATTTCCCTTCACTGCACGTGTTACCAGTGTTTTTGTGCCACCACAATGCGCGCAGCTGCAAGTGACGTAACTGTGACGCCTACTCCAAATTGGTCTATGGAACGCATCTTTTCTTTTCTTTTATGATATGCCTTTGACATTGTGTCACACAACTCAATGTATCTAGACATGCAGGCTTCCTTTTTTTTATATTTAATGGCACAACCTATGCACTGATATGTCATGTCAATTGTCTGGTAATCACTGGCTGCACTTTGAAAGCTCAGCAGCAAACAAGATCAAAGTTGCATTTGTTTGAACTTGAATCTCGCTTGACCAGCATGCAGTGCTTCACTCCATAGAGGTCATCATTTACTCACCCTCATGTTGTTCAAAACCTGTGTGAGTTTCTTTGTTCTAGGGAACAATATTTGAAGACTTCTTGTCCATGCCAATACAATGAGCAAACAATGTAGATTTCAAACATCAAAAATGATACAAAAACATGAAAAAAAGTCCATAAAACGTATACTATATTTCAAGTCTTCTAAAACCATACAATAGTTTTGTGATCAAAATTTGTCAATATTTAATGAAAATCGTGATGTGCCCTACCTCTTCTTGGTGCGTTCATGGGGTTATATGTGAAGTAGCAATGTTGTCTGATTCCTGACCAGAAATGTTCTTTTGAGTCTAACCTTTTCAATGAATTTTTTTGAGTTGGTTCCAATCCAATCCGATCTTAGCATTCACTGTAACTGTTCCTTGTGAAGTAAAATTCTGAGTGAATAATGATGTACATTTAAGTTTCTAACACAAAGCTGTCATATAGTTTCAGAAGACTTGGAGCCACTCTATATTGTTCTCGACAGTAGCGGCAGTTGTGGTTATTAGAACACTGAACTAGATGTAGTTTTTATGAGAGCTGATGCCCTGAGATTTCAATAATGGGTAAAAGTGACTGCTTCTGTGTGGCTTCTCAGTCCTCCTTAAAAGATGAATAATGCTTCAGGTTTTTAATGAAATCGAAAAAGAAAACAATATGAAAACAAAAACATCTCTCTTTTTCTCCTCTACAGATCAATCGTGCCCCGAGTTTTGGGACAGATCAAAAGATTGATTACGATGTGAAGAAGGGGGTTTTGCTCAACACCCTGAAACTGCTCAACATCAGGTATGAAGCAATACTCTCTCCAGAGTCCCATTAGAAAGAGAAAGAAAGAGTTAATCAGAAATCTCACTCTCCA
>JAFVLL020003578.1:0-15035 GCA_021397915.2 Tor tambroides | reverse complement strand
AATTACAGTTTGTTAATATAATAGAGGTTTTTTTGGGGGGGGGGGTGTCTTGAGCACATTTGAGCAATTAGGCGATTCCTCCTCTGGGAGACGTTTGGTTCTTTGCCTAAAATGTTCTTAAGTTAATAGAAAAACAAACCTATAATTAGTATATTTTTTTTAAACTCAAACTTAGTAGTTTGAACTGTAATTTGCATCAGTGCGGCAAGTTTTGCATGACAATCCCTGCATGCATTTACTTCAGAAATTGTAAAAATGTAGTTCTGGGCTATTTTAATTGCTCTTTATTATAGTTTCGTCTTTCATTTTCACATGATGTGAAAGTTATGACACATCAACTAGCGCTTTGGGTATTTTGATAAGATTTGTTAAGTTACAATGTTTTTTAATAGAAAAAAGTATATTGACCTGGTTGGTTTTTGCATTTAAATTAATGCATTTGGCAGATGCTTTTATCCAAAAGAAACTTAAACTGCATTCACGATATGCATTTTATCACTTCATGCCTTCCCTGGGAATTGAACCCATGACCTTAAATGCATGCTCATATAAATGAGTTAAACATCTAATTGTCTCATTGCAGTATGCTAATATAGGGATGATCTTCTGGTGACTCGTGCACATTAATTTGAGCAATTTGGCCTCTGGGAGGCCTTTGGTTGTTTGCCTAAAATGTTCTTGAGTTAATAGAAAAAAAATGAACCTGTAATTAGAAGTGTTTGTTAAGCATGTTGCTCTAAGTTAGTAGTTTTGCATCAAGTTTTGCATTATTGTATGCATTTATTTAAATTATAAAAAACTAGTTATTTTTGTCAGGGCTTTTTTAATCACTTTTTATTTTAGTTTTAGTGCATTTTATCACTTCATGCATTTAGTGGGGATTGGACCCATGACCTTGATGTTGCAAAATGCATGCACTTTTATAATATTAGCTACAAGATCTAATCATGTCATTACATTGTTTACATAATAATAGAGGTGACTTTTGTGCACTTTAATTTGAGCAGTTTGGTGCTTCCTCCTCTAAACTGTTCTTGAGTTAATGTAAAAAAACCTGTAATTAGTGTTTGTTAAATCAACCCTGTTGCTCAAAGTTAGTAGTATGAACTGTAATTTGCATCAGTGCAAGTTTTGCATGACAAACACTGCATCCATTTACCTCAGAAAATGTGAAAATCTAGTTGCTGTTTTTGGCTGAGCTATTTTAATCACTCATTTCCATTTTCACATGACGAGAGAGTTATGACACATCGACTTGCGCTCTGGGAAGTTTGATAAGATAAGTGACGTGACATTTAAAATTGCATTATTTAATTCTTCTAGTCTGTTGTCGCAGAGATGCATTTAATCAAAGTAAACTCGAATCTTATTGCATAACTATTTTTCATTAAAACATGAAGCTAATTATAAGTGTCAGTCCATTTTAAATTCATTATGAAGAATTTTTGGCAGTCTGAATCAGTGTTTTGGCACTTTTGAACACATCTGCTTGTTTGTTTATTAAATATTAAGCTTTAAATAAGAGTGTTGTGCTATGCTATTTTTTTCCATGCATTTATAATTATGCATTTAGTAGATGCTTTTATTGAAGGTGCAAGGTCCTTGAACTAAATCCATGACGTTGACGTTTCTAGCATCATGCTGTACTTCTAAAGCTTCACCTAAATTCACTGTGGCCTGGTTTATGAACACAGCACTGACTTCGTGACAGAAATACAGCGATCAGCAGATCAGGATGAGGAATTGCATCTAAGGGAATTCCTCCCGCTCCAGACGTCCTACTCGCAGGCATCTAGACGGTCTGCTGAGGTCATGGCCATCACCAAGACAGATATTTAACTTGATGTCTGTCCGCACGCCTCTGATAAATGACCAGCTGAGAGCAGCTTCAGGATATTGATAATCCAATAAAAGCCGATGCTATCAAGTGTTTTGGCAGGTCGCAGGGAAAGTGTTTCCTGCTCGCAGAAGGAAGACGTGCCATTTAATGCACAAGAGAAAGCCCTTAACGAAATGCTTAAAGTTTTAATTTCGATTACTTCAATGCATCAAGAGCGGTTTCAGATTTCATATGGGGCATGTGATGCTGTGTAGATAACTCGATTGAATGTGTTTTTTAATAAGCTCAGCGGTGCAGGACATTACTGAACAGATCAAATTATCTCAACAGAGAGCAGCATGACAGTCTGGTTTCAGAAGTAAAATCCTATTCATTGTTTTTCATAGAGAAATGTATTTTTAGCAATAATGCGTCCGCACTGAACTTTTTAATGTGCATCTGGGATGCAAAATTCACATCCATCTTGTAATGAGAAGTGTGTATCAACAAAAGAGAAGCTTCAAGGTTTTCCATCAAAATACATTTGGTGGTTTTAATACTTTAAAATTATTTTTTTTATTTAGTAGTAATAATAGCAATAAAATACTTAGTAATGTTTATATATTTTATAATTAATAATAATAACTGTTATTTATTTATTTAATTTTATTTATTTATTTATTTACTTATCTATTTTGGCCAAAATGTGCAGCTCAACAAACAAACAAAAACATTGGGTTAACATTTAACCCAAAAACATTGGGTTAAAAACAACCCAAATTGGGTTGTTTTTAACCCATTATGCTGGGTTGATTTAACCCAGCTAATTGGTTTATTCATTTTTACTTTATTACTATCTTATTTTTTACTTCATACATTAATAATGTTTACAGATTAACTTAAATCCTCTAAACTGTTCTAAAATACTCCACACAACCACTGGTTTGCATGATAATTTTCCTTTATTTATCATTTACAGCATTGTATCGTTTTTAATAGGCTATACGTATTGCCTATATTTAAACTCGTTTAACAAACATTAGAAGTAAAAATTAAACATTAAACAGACGTAATTCACGTGTAGCCTAATCGACCAGTCTCTGTTATTCTGTTTCCACCGTAACGGCGCTGCGCCGCGCTGGTTCTCGTGCCCGAGCTGGAGTCGTGTTCGGCGGGAACTGCTAACCGACCTCCGCCCTGCGTTTCACTCTAGCCGAAACATACTGTGTTACCTGCCAATAAACAAACAGTAAACAGCTCTGAGGATATGTTTTAACATCCAAAGTATTATATTCTGTATCTTTATGAGTAGAATCGTTTATTTTATGCAAAGCATCAGGCTTTTCCATCACGCGAAAAGACCGCGACACTCGTTAAAGGTGATTCACACCGCGCGCCTGTTGCTCTGCATAAAATTGAACGATATACAGCACAGTAACGATTTTATAGATAAAATAAAATGTACACAAACCTGTATTTTCCCGAAGAATGCATCAATTCGATGGTGCTTAGTACTGCTCTCCCGAGA
Organism: Tor tambroides; assembly: GCA_021397915.2. NCBI lineage: Eukaryota > Metazoa > Chordata > Actinopteri > Cypriniformes > Cyprinidae > Tor > Tor tambroides. The sequence goes on along the minus strand of JAFVLL020003578.1, from coordinate 11,688 downwards.
AGACGCAAAATCCCCGCGATAAATAACTCAACCGCTGGGTTACTTCTGACCCAGGATCTGAGTAAAACAAAAACTACCCAAACATTGGGTTGTTACATTTGACCCAGGAGCTGGGTTACACAAAAAACTACCCAAACATTGGGTTGTTACATTTGACCCAGGAGCTGGGTAACACAAAAACTACCCAAACACTGAAAAAATAACCCAAAAAAATGACCCAAAAGGCTCAACCCAGCATTTGGGTTAAAAAAATAACCCAGGATTTTTTAGAGTGCAGCAAACCTGGATTTTTTGTTTGCATTTTCATGTTAAATTACAATCTCTTTTTTTTTAATGGGAAGTTTATCCTTCTTTAATCCTCTCACAAGTTGCCAAATCTCTCTTTTTTTTTATATATTCTTTTATTCCTGTTTTGTCTTACTCTATGGCAGTGAAATACTGTTTTCTGGCATTTTTCTCAAAACCCAAGAGAGTTTGACATGCCAACATTAATAATTGACAGTAAGAACATGAGTAAGGTCTCTTACGTTCATGACATGATGGTGATTTTTCTCATAGGTCACTCTTAACTGACTCTCTGGTGACTTCTGTTGATTTCAGCTTGTAGACTGTGATTGGCACTCAAATCTGATTGAACACAACTAAATTAAACCGTATTCTGCGTGAATGTGTGAATGTAGCTGCGATCTCTCATAATTTGGTTGGTTAATTTTGGTAATTTTATCAGACTTTGGCCCAAATATAACCAGTCGTCCAGAGTCTTATCAAATTACAGCACAATGGTGTTCAATCTGATGTGATGATCCAGTCTCATTGGCTTTCATTGAGTTGAAAGCACATAATCTGAGTTTGATGAAGCCACTGCACTGAGGGCTCTTTAATGATCTCAGTGGTCCGGACTGATTCTCAAAAGCAGATCATAGACTGTAGAAACCACTGGCTCTTTATGATCCTCTTAGGCTTACGATGCTTTTGAGAAACGCTGTCCTGGTTTCCTTTCTCCTCTGCTTCTCATCTTGTTCACGGTCTTCAGATCTTTCTCTGTAAATCCATTCCTCTTTCTTTTTGATTGAGGACAGTCTCCGCTCGCACTGAAAGCTCTTTTGTCCAGTTGATGATGTCCTCAAAGGGAGTTTTTTTTTTTCAAATGCTTGTGAAGAGCCTATAAACAGGAAACCCGTGGATGTTAATGAAGTTGTTTTTCCATGCTCCTCTGTTGGAGTTTAACATGGTTAATGTAATCGTGCTTTATTCTGGGCTATTAAAACACACAGAAACACAATGAATTTCTGAAAGCTGTGGTAAAACATTAACACCACAGATGCTGCTAACAACTTCATCCTTAATTAACTGTCTTTTCTTCTCTTTGTTCTTATTCTCCCTTTTCTTCTGCTCCTCCTCCTCCTCACTGATCTCTTTCTTTCTTTTTCTTTCTTCCTTCCTTCCTTCCTTCCTTTTCGTTCTCCTTCTCCTCCTCCTTTTTCTTGTTCTCCTTCTCGTTTTCTTCTCCTCCTCTTTGTCTTTGTGGCTCCTCTCATTCTTCTTCTTCTCCCTCTTCACATTGTTCTTCTTCTTGTTCTTGTTCTTCTTTTCATGGTTTTTCTCCTTCTAATTGTTCTTTTTTGTCATTGTCTTCATCTTCTCTTCCTTCTCCTCCTTTCCTTTGTTTTGTTGTAGTTGCATTTTTCATGAATAGTCAGAACAGATTGAATTTGAGATCATAAGACGGACCACAAACTCTTTGTTAGTGTTCAGGTCAAGTTATTCACAACTCTGATTAAACTTCATAGATGTTGAGACCAGTATTAATAATATATGGCATGAAACACAATTAAAATAATGTGATCTTCAAATGTACAGAACTGGAAAACACAATTACATCATTAACCTGTTACTCCGCTTGATAACTTGATTTTTTTTTTTCCCCTCACATTTTTGTATGTCAGCTGAGGAAAATTCAGTGCTTTATTGATTTTAAGTCAGTTGTAATTACTTAATGCATTATGCATGTATTATATAAGGGCAGTCGTGGCCTAATGGGTAGAGAGTCGGACTTGTAACCCAAAGGTCGTGGGTTCGAGTCTCAGGTCCGGCAGGGATTGTAGGTGGGGGGAGTGAATAACCAGCACTCTCTCCACCCTCAATACCACGACTGAGGTGAGACCCTTGAGCAAGGCACCGAACCCCCAACTGCTCCCCAGGCACTGCAGCATTGGCTGCCCACTGCTCCGGGTGTATGTTCACTACTGTGTGCATACACTTGGATGGGTTAAATGCAGAGCACAAATTCCGAGTATGGGTCACCATACTTGGCCACACACCACTTCCCTTCCCTTCCTTTATATGTGTTTTTGTCCTATTTTCAGTGGTAAAAATCTACCAAATTGAGATCTGGGTTGTTATGAGTTAAAGATCTCTCTCATTTTTCTTATTCTAAACTCCTCTCTGTTTCCCCCGTTCCTCTTTTTGGCACAAAAGTAGGAGAAAATGGAAACACCCTTTTGCTTTTTATAACTAAGTAGGTTAGTGGGTTCAACATAAATAAATAAACATAAAAAGAATATGAATAAAAAAGTGCAGCCAAGCTCAGGCTGTATTCTTAAGGGAATGCCTCGCACCAACGCTGCCTTTATATTTAATGCCGAGCTCTTGGCTGTTTTTCAACACACTGAATTCAGCACAATCACATCTCGTCCAAACGCATCCAGAAGATCCGGCTGAACTCTGGATGAGACCCGTTGGAATCAAAGTGTGTGTTTTCTGACGGACGGATCGCGGATCAGTCTCCTCAGACCGTGCTGGTTGCCAAAAATCATCATCTTGACAGGTTATTGTTAACAGGATAAAGATGCATGGATTTGGGGATTCCTTAGATTGACCTGTTTTGGTTTAACCTGATTCAACAACCAAAGTTTTTTTTCTGTTCATTTCTCCATAGGCTTTTCAGAGAAGTCATCATTTACTCTCCCTCTTGCCTTTCCACTGAACATAAAAGGAGAATTTTGAAGACAGTTTTTCATGTTTTTTGAAGCTTGAAACCCTTCAGTCCCTGACTGTTCATTGTAAGTGCATGAAAAGCCTTCAGATTTCTTCTTTTTGTGCTCTGAGGAAGAAGGAAAGTCAGTGTGAGCTTTTATTTTTGAGTGAACTGTTATTGTCAATCAAGTTTTCAAAGCTTTGAACTGAACTGATCAGCTCAGGGAAGAAACACAGCGTTACAACATCTGATTTCCCAGCGAAAAGATTGAACAAGGTGAAGATGATGATGGAGTCGGATGAGTGAATCTGGCCTCTGCCTGCAAAACTCAAAACAGCCCTCTTCCTGTTTCCATGGTAACAGTGACATCTCCCATTGGCTGATGCTTTTACAGTTTTAAACAAACCATTAAAAAAAAGAAATGATGGGGTTATGAACCAGATTTTTTCAGAACTATTTTTTTTTATTATTTTATCAGAACTGAATGTTTTTTAAGGACCAGATTTTTTGAGAATTATTTTATTTTATATTTTATTTTATGTTGTTTAATTTTATTTTATTATTTTTTAACTTTATTTTTTGTTTTTTTATTTTATCAGAACTTAATGTTTTTTTTACATTTGAATCTGTTAGTGAAGACAAAGACTATAGATAGACAGCACATGTTTATATTAATGTATTTTGTTTTATTTAATTTTTTATTCAATTTTTTTTATTTTATATATTTTTTTATTTTATCATTTTATTTGATTTTCAGAACTGAATGTTTTTTTCATTTGGCTCCGTTAGCTGCTATAATACAAAGACTATAAATAGACAACACCACTTTTTATTATAAGATAGAAGATAGATATATTTATATTGAAGGCAACAGCAAACACTCAGCATAACCAGTAGTATGGTTTGATTCATTCAGTTCTTTGAACTGACAAATCGGCCTAGAACTGAATGATCAGTCTGAATCAGTCAAATGACTCACTGAATCATTTGGAGATGTTATTGAATTGCCAGCTGACTCACTCACTCACTCATTTTCAGTATCTGACTCGACCTGAGAATGGTTGATGAGTTGTACTTAAACAAACGGTCAGTAATTAACTCTCTCGAGTCTTATGTAATCATGCGTAGTTAAAGATACACATTTAAGAACCTCAAGAGCGTCTGTCTTGAGGAGTTTATTCATTATCAACCCCTAAATATCCATTTTAATCTTGAATGCCGTTTTTATTTCTAAAATCCCGTTGAGCTGTGTTGCATATAGATTATGAATCGTGATATCCATAATTTGAATGAATGGAAATGATTGCACTGCCATCTGGATTGAGAACAGCATTAGTTTCGCTCACAGTTTTGCTCTGTTTGTTTTCCATTGATGAATGGAGAATATTAATGACCACATGTCTTGCTGTAAAGACGATGAGCCGTGAGTCTGTTGAACCTTTTTGTTTTTGCTGTTCCACAAGCTTCATTGTCTACATAGGCAGCCTCCTAATAAGGGGACATTCAGACAGGCTTTACATCTGTCATATTTATTCATTTTCTTTTTTGTTAAATCAATTTTTTTTTACTTAGTCAATGCCAAGCTTAAGACAAACCTTTTCCATAAGCACTTAACTCATACATCATAAACAAAAATTTTAAAAAGTATTTATTTATTTCTGCTCTTTTCTGCATTTCCCTTCTGCTTTAGCTGTGTACTAAGTTTATACTATAAACTTGGGGTTATGTACTAATTCTATTGTCCCCAATTGACCTTTTTTATTTAAAAAGTTAAATATGAATAATATCATGTACAGTAGTCTTCAAGTAAACATAGTTGTTTTCTTTTATTCTTTTATTTATTTTATTAATCTATATTGTTGTGTAATATCAAGTGGCAGGTTCTATAGGCGCATTCTTATCGCAAAATAAATCGACTGTTTGTGTTTAATATCTTACTAAGATGGATATTTTGACCAAGAACATTTGACTGTTCACAAGTGCATTACAATGAGTTGTGAATTTGCATATGAGCATTTAAAAGCAGCCAGTTTTTACTCAGACAGTCAGTGGATTTTGTTTGTATTTGGCACTACTGATATTGTAGAAATATTTATTATTTTTTTAAATTTATTTCAACTTTTTACTTATTTTCATATGTATTTTTTATTTCATTTATATTTTTATTAGTATATTTTATTTTTATTTATATATTTTCGTATTTGCTTATTTTTTTATTTATATTTACATTATATATATTTATGTAATTTATTTAAAAATCTAATAAATCTGATCCATTTAGATTTATCTTCTAAAATGGATAAATGTAAATTTTTGTTTAAATAACAGTACACACACACATACACACACATATATAGTATATGTAATAAAGTATAATATTGTAAATAGTTTTTCATCATTATATTTACATGATACAGCAGTAAGAGTACTGCAGTAAAGTGTGTCTGTGATGCTGTCTATGTAGGCAGCACACTAGGTGCTTGGAACGGCTCCTGTGGCTGAAGGAGAGTTGAGGCCAGTGTAGCAGAACAATATACCGCAGTGCCACTGCAGCCCGACCTCACCTTCTTATCCTCTCTCTCTCTCTTTCTATCTCTCTGTCTGTGCTAAGCCTGAGTCTCACTGAGTCTCAGCTGGCAGGCCGGGCCCATTAGCCGCTCGTGTGCTGTGTTTGGACAGTGCCAGGGGTTGGATCATGTCTCTTCAGCGCTGATCCAGTCATCCTCAGCCGTTACTGGCACCCACACTGTGATGAAGCACAATCTGTTTCACATACAGCAGGGCCACAGCACTGAAGCCAGGGTTTCAGGATTAGCACTCATGCATTATCTGTGCTTCTCCTCCAGACTGAAGAAACACAGTTTAAATACACTTTCTATTGAATGTATGACCCCTTGGAGCACAAAACCAGTCTTATGTTGCACAGGTATATTTGTAGCAATAGCCAAAAATACATTGTATGGGTCAAAATGATCGATTTTTATTTTATATCAAAAATTAAGATATTAAGTAAAGATCATGTTCCATGAAGATATTTTGCAAATTTCCTACCGTAAATATAGTAAAACTTAATTTCTGATTAGTAATATGCATTGCTAAGAACTTCATTTAAACAACTTTAAAGGTGATTTTCTCAATATTTTGATTTTTTTGCACCCTCAGATTCCAGATTTTCAAATAGTTGTATCTCGGCCAAATATTGTCCTATCATAAATCAATTGAAAGCTTATTTATTCAGCTTTCATGTGATGTATAAATCTTAATTTCGAAAAATTTTACCGTTATGACTGGTTTTATGATCCAGGGTCACATGTATAATCCCACTTTTAGCACTTTACAGCGGAAATAGATCACCCAAAATAAAAAATAGTCATGATTTACTTAGTTTCATTATTTTTATTTTATTTTTAGTGTATGTGGTACCAAACCCCAAAATGACTTTTCTTTCTTAGACTTTTTTTTATCCATAGAGCACAACATGATTTTGAATTTATGCTGGCTGCTCTTTATATAAACAGTCCAATCTTTTGGTCTTAAAAGTAAAGCTTTCTCGTCTGGTGCATATTGAAAATAATGAAATCGATATATAAAAATGATTAATCAATCCATTATCTAGTATTAAATGAGCAGATAGTACTGAGGCAAGCCTATACAATTTTATATTATCAGTCTCATATTTTGAATGAAGTTTTGTCTTCTGGGAGGTTTTTATTTTTTAAGGTTGAATTATTTTTTCAGAAACACATTTGTGCCTATTTCAGTTTTAGCTTTTAAATATTGATAATGCATGAGTGGTTTTTTTAAGGTTGTAGATTTTTTTTTTTTTTCTTTCTCTTAGATATAGTACAATGTGTTGTATTTAATTTATTTAAATGTATTTAAATATATTATTTATTATTATTTTATAGTGTAATATAGTATATTGTATTATAATTTATGTAAATAACTTATTAATTTGATTATTTTATATTATGTTCTTTAAAAACGAGACAGCTCAGACAGAATCTTCATTTCTATTCATTTATTCTAAGTTGTTAAAGACCTCTAAGAAATTGAAAACCTTTATCCACCTTTATCATAAGGGTGTTTTATTTTCTTTCACCATATGTTTTATTGTTATTAAATTCTGTGTTGTAGTATGTCTAATTATTTGAACCATTAAAACAAAGTTTATTCAAATTTATTCTTAAAATAGCCTTATGAAATGTTTTATTTTTCCTCAGAAATTTGTGTTCTTATCTGGATTTCAAATGAAGGAATAAAACATTAATTTCATTTATCTTTAAATTATTGAAAATCAAACTCTATTTATTTTATAACAAAATTTTACTTTATTAAAATTAAAACATGGAAGTAATGTTGTGTGATCATTACATAAAAAAAAAAAAAAAAATATAAAAAGTTTTAATAATTTTAATAGTAGCCTATAGTAGCAGTATCTACACTCTGCTGAACAATATTAATATATTTTCGCCCCAGTGTCTTCCAAGTTAAACGAACTTTTATTTTGACGGTGCTGCCGTGATTTTTACAGTTCTGTGTGTTTATGATGTGATGCTAGTTTTACTGAAATGCCCGGTAAAATGCTCATGGAGTGACTCCCAGAGCAGTTCTGGAGATGTTGTTCATGTGTTCCTCATTTGGGGACGGCAGACGCTGAAATCACCGCGGAAGGCCACGCGCGCTTCAGTCTGTGTGTAAAACGGAACCGCGTGTGATGTAGAGAGCAGACTGCTCCGTACGCTTTCGACCGCTCACAGATGTCAAACACTGATCAATCAGCGCCGCCGCCAATTCTAGTCAAACACACCTAGTGCTGCAGGTTTATTGCCTCACTGATTTTAATGAGATTAACCCCTTAGGTATCAAATTTGGCACCGAACGACAGACGTTTTCGATACTCGTGGTATCGAGGCACCTGTCGTGGTAGCCTAAAAGCATCGAACTCGATACCCAGCCCTAAAGCCTATACAATTTTATATTATCAGTCTCATATTTTGAATGAAGTTTTGTTTTCTGGGAGGTTTTTATTTTTTAGGGTTGAATTATTTTTTCAGAAACACATTTGTGCCTATTTCAGTTTTAGCTTTTAAATATTGATAATGCATGAGTGTTTTTTTTAAGGTTGTAGATTTTTTTTTTCTTTCTCTTAGATATAGTACAATGTGTTGTATTTAATTTATTTAAATGTATTTAAATATATTATTTATTATTATTTTATAGTGTAATATAGTATATTGTATTATAATTTATGTAAATAACTTATTAGATTATTTTGTTATGTATTTTACATCATCATTATTAATATTATTATTATTACTCACCATATTACTCACATTTTTAACAACAACAACAATAATATTAATAGTAATAATAACAATAATAATAGTAGTAGTGTTTATTATTATTATTATGTTGTTGTTGTTGTTAGCCATTTTAAAAGTCAATATGACCACATTTCAACCCAAATTGAAGCCATCATTTACTGCAAATCTTCCTCTTTCCTCTTATTTACTGCTATTTAATCTGCAAAAATGCCGTTCAATTATAAAAGTTGTGCAGATACTGTCCAATCACGTTTCAACTAGTCATTGCAGCAACTGATTGAAGGGTGAGTGTCTCGTCAGATAATGCAACTAGTTACTATCAGTAACATTGCATTGAATCTTCCTGCATGTGTTCGAACCTACAACCTCAGACCATAATCAGTTAGACATGCATTTCTCTTCAGTCAGAAAACTCCCACACAGATGTCTGTCACCGGTGCGACACAAACACTCGACTCCTCTGAGCTTGCCTGAAATCAGTTTTTAGATGTAGCTGAAATGATCCGTCCTGTTTTTAGTGCCGCGGATCTGTGTGGGCTGTTTAGATTTCCCATGGTTCCTGCCAAGGTGTTGGCGGCGCTGGGCCGCAGAGGGAATGGCTGTTATCGGCGGAGCGTGTGAGAGCAGGTGAGCGCTGGGACGAGTGGGCTGATTCAGACGGAGGAGAGGAGTTGGACGCTCATCAAACGAGTGTCTAGTGTTCCATTGCGTTATTATATAACCGCACTCAGTATGAGGGCGAGGAGACTGTCAGATGATGCTGACTGCTTTCATATCTGCTTGTTGTCTCAGTGTTGATGAGAGGATGATGACTGTCCATTTGAATGCTCTAAATGTTGAGGGAAATGTTGGAGAAAAGCCAGAGACTATGCATTTGGAAAGCTTTAGCACAGCAGTAATAATAATAATAATACATAATGATATTTTATAAAAATGATTATTATTATTATTATTATTATTATTAGGGGTCAAATGATATGGATTTTTTTTGATGGCCGATACCGATATCTTAAAGAGCAGAGTGACCGATTGCACATATGTAAAATATGTGATAAATATGATATGTAAAATGTATGTATATAATTAAAGTAACATGCATAACAATTGCTGCACTGAAATTTAGATGTATTTTACATATTTACCGACACTTATCACCTGATACCTATAATTTAAAAATGGCAAATATTGGCCAATATATCAGCCATGGCTATTTACTAAATTAGAAATCATAAATTGTGAAATGAATCAGTATGAAAAAATTCAACTGAACTTGGTTAGAAAAAATTAGCAAATACTTGATTCTGTAATTCTAGCATTTTTCACAAAGAAATAATTAAAAGCATGAATAGTTTGCTTAGTTTGAAATCAAGGATTTAAAAATGATGCCCGCATCTACACTCAGGTGCACTGTCAAAATAAAAGTCTCTTCCTGTCGCTGTCAAAAAAGTTACTTCTGACACACATCAGCAATAACAATAGTTTATTGTCAAATATCGGCATATATATCAGCCTTGGCAATATATCAGTCAACCAGTAATTACTATTATTATTTAATTATAAATATATAATTTTTCCCTAAAAAAGATTAAATAGTTTATTTCACAAAGAAATTGTTAAAACATGAATAGATTGCATAGTTCAAAATGAAGGATTTAAAGGTTATGCTTTTATCTCACTCAGGTGTAGCCATTCTTAGCATGGTCAAAATAAACACTTTTATTGACACTTATCAGCCGATATGATAATTAAAAAATGGAAAATATCGGCTGATATATGGCAATATATTGGCCAACCAATAAGTACTATTATTATTTAAGTGTAAATATAAAATTTTTCTTAAAAAAATAAAAATAATAGTCTTGTCCCATTGCTGTCAAAATAAAAGCTGTTTTTGACACTTATCGGCAGATACCAATAATTTAAATATGTCAAATATCGGCCGATATACGGTAATATATCAGTCAACCAATAATTCTATTATTATTTAAGTATAAATATATGATTTTTTTTCTTAAATTTGCTCTAGAATGTTGGACCTTTGTGTAGATAGAATGAGTATAAATTGATCTTATCTGTTTCATCTTCTCCTCAGGTTCTTCATCAGGATGTTGCAGTGATTGAGGTGAAACATCTGGTCATGATGATGTGGAGTTTCGGGAACCCGACCTGTACGAGTCAGGCCAACTGTTACAGCAATGCTTCCAAAGACTATTGCTACTCAGCCCGGATCCGCAGTACTGTACTGCAGGGCCTGCCCTTCGGAGGGGTTCCCACCGTCCTCGCGCTGGACTTTATGTGCTTCCTGGTAAGTGTCCTGTATGGAAAAATGTGCACCTTGCTGTCTTTGATCTCTGCCTGTAGAAGAATTGGCATTTCATGATGAACTGGAGAAGAGATGACAAATTCAGCCTTTCGCTGTCTATATGCAGTCAATTTAGTCCATCTATTAATCATGCCGTATTTTAAAAATCATTTAGACAGATCTAACTTTACATTGCAGTGCTGTGCTTTACTAATGGAACAGAATTTCAGAATGTTGACCTTGGCACCAATGGATTGACCCACATTTCTGGTTGTCTGGTCAGAGTTATATTTGCATGATCTCTTCGTATGGAAAAATCAAGCGACTTTGCATTTTAAAATGTACACGGGCAAACAGAGCTGAAGCGAGTGGCTGTTAGAGCTACGTAACAGCAGTGGTTTAACCTACTAACTCTGTCAGCTTGCCTAACTCAGCACCTTGGCTGCCCTCTTGACCTACATTTCTCGCTGATGTCTTCAGTTGCGAGCTGCACATCAGTGTAAACTGCAAACAAGTTCTTCATCTCTGCTCAGGTCAATATAAACCTGATTAGAAGTCCCAAACCGCATCAACAGAAAAATCGAGCCTTGATTTATCATCAGATTAATTGCATTGGTCTTTTCTTCAATCTGATGAGTTTTGTCGTTATCAGGGTCTAAATAGATGACCACAGAATTATTGGTGTGTTCCCTCAAATTGTCCTGATGTTCATATGTACTAAACGTCATTAAGTTTGATCATTGTGTTCAGAAGATACATTCATTTGTAGAACTAAGCCATGGCCAAACATTTAATTGGCTTGTGTGTGCTGAATGAATTAATGAATAAAAATCCCCTAAATGATGTTCTTTCAGAAGTGTAGGCACCTAAGAAGTATGACTTTTTATATTACTGGATAGACAATATCATGTCACAGTAATGATTTATTTCAAAATATGCTTGTAAACCTTTGGCCTTGGACACATTTCTTAAAACTTGTGTATTAGATTGACTTCTCTCTTTATCACATGACTGATTGTCTCTGTATCTCCATCTCTCAGGTTCTTCTTTTTGTCTTCTCCATCTTGCGGAAAGTGGCATGG
>JAFVLL020003577.1:0-14542 GCA_021397915.2 Tor tambroides | reverse complement strand
TGAAATATTTTTACTATTTAAAATAACTGTTTTCTATTTGAATATATTGTAAAATGTAATTTATTCCTGTGATTTCAAAGCTGAATTTTTAGCATCATTACTCCAGTCCCATGATCCTTCAGAAATCATTCTAATATTCTGATTTGCTGCTCAAAAAAACATTTATTATTATTATGTTGAAAATAACTGGGGTATGAGGTTTCAGGTTTCTTTGATGAGTAGAAATTTCAGAAGAACAGAATTTATCAAAATAGAAATCTTTTGTAACATTATAAATGTCTTTATCATCACCTTTGATCAATTTAAAGCATCCTGGCTAAATATAAGTATTAATTTCTATAATCCCCCCCCCTCCCCAAAAAAAATATACTGACTCCTAGCTTTTGAATGGTATAGTGTATAACGTTACAAAAGCTTTTTATTTCAGATAAATGCTGATCTTTGGATCTTTCTATTCATCAAAAAATCCTGAAAAAATGTACTCGATTGTTTTAAATATTTATAATAATAATAATAATAATAATAATGTTTCTTGGACAGCAAATCAGCATATTACAATGATTTTTGAAGGATCATGAGACACTGAAGACTGGAGAAATGATGCTGAAAACTTAGCTTTGATCACAGGAATAAATTACAGTCCAAAATATATTCAAATAGAAAACGGTTATTTTAAATAGTAAAAACATTTCAAAAGTTTACTGTTTTTGCTGTACTTTGGATCAAATAAGTGCAGGCCTGTTGAGCAGAAGAGACTTCTTTAAAAACATTTAAAAACTTTCTGTTCAAAAACTTATAGTGTATAATGATAGTGTATAATGTCAGTTATATTTCATCTTATGACATGTTTTAAAATATATCAAATTTTACTGTGCAAAACACAAAGACGCCATTCTTATGCTTTTTTTTTTGCATGAAAATGTAAATATGCTGATAATATCAGGTTGAAAAGTTAGTGACATTTTGCATTTGCAGAAGCTTTAACTATCAACAAAGCTGAATCTTTACATTTTGTTGCATCAACAACGTCTATGGAGGTCCTTCATAAAAGGATGTCATGTTTTTGTAGTCTAGTTTTGATTAAGAAAACCTCAATCAATTTGTGTTTATACCGGTTTACATGTGTGCTAATTGGTGCCAAAACAGTTCAGATATGTTTGTTGCTATGATGACTTGGACAGGCCATGAGGACGGGAGAAGTTAAACATCACTGAACAGTGCACAGCAGGCCAATGCTAATAAAAGTGTTCTGGCTCACTGTACCTCAGGTTGCTTGCTTGACTAAGTAAGTCTAAAAAGAGAATGAAGAAACAGACACAACAAAGAGAATCCAATTCTCTCAGAACACGCCCTTCTCCAGTGAGACTATGAAGGTCATGAATGCTCAGGGGATATAATCCTCTGCAGAAGAGACAGTGTTGCCCTCACTGCAGTCTGTAGAATAGAGAGTGAGAGAGAAAACATGTTTTAGATGTTCTTTGAGGTTTCTGGGAAACGCGATAGGGCTGGCAAACATGCTCCCTAGAAGCAACCCCCCTCAAACTGGGCCGAACAAAGCGGAGGAGTCTCACAGTGGAGCAGTGGCAGATGGAGAACATCTACCGCATTTAGATTTCCTTCTTCATTCTACCTCCATTTTACTGCAATTCTATTGGAAAACACAACTTCTAAAGTTGTCTTATGGCCCATAGAAAAACATATTACTGCTGTCACTTTTCATTTGTTGAAACTTGTGACTGTGTTTGCGAGGCAGCCTTGTGCTGATATTGCTCAAGCATTCTGATCAAGGTTTTGTTCCCTAACACTAACCATTCAACTTCTGCTATCAGTTCAGCTTGAACTGCTTCACATACACAACCCATTCAAAGTTTTGTGGATGTTTATAATCTTATTTATGGTCCTTTCACACTAAACCTGAATATGTAGCATATTCCAAACAAAAAGATTCAAGCTTTAGGTCACATGTCCAAGGCTGCTGCAGCTACACATTGTAATTTTGTTAAAAATATGATTTTTATTAATATACATAGCACATACACTACTGTATGGGGTCAGTCAGACTTTATTTTAAAAGTGGCAGTGAAGACTTTTACATTGTTACAAAGAATTTAATTTTCAAATAAATGATGTTCTTTTGAACTTTCTGTTCATCAAACAATCCTAAAAAATAACACGTATCAACTGTTTTTAACACTGATGGTAATAAGAAATCAGCATACAAGAATGATTTCTGAAGGATCATATGACACTGAAAACTAGAGTAACTGCTGAAAATTCAGCTTTGCTATCACAAGAATAATTTTGACTTTAAAATATATTACAATAGAAAACAGCTATTTTAAATGATAAAAAATATCTCACAATTTTACTGTCTTTTTGATATGGACTTTCAAAAACATTAAAAAATATTACCAACCTTATGTTTTGAACAGTAAGGTGTATGTAAAAAAATATATATATATATAAATATGTCACATGCATTAATATATGAATGTAATTTATAGTATAGCTTAATTATATAAGTATAGCATACATTCTCATACCAGAGAATGCATGAACTGACAAAATTCATATCATTAATGCAATTTAAGACTCTCTGGATCTGTCAAATGCATAAATATATAAATAAAATTATTGTACTTGAAATAATTGCAGAGTATCACTTGATTTCCCAAATAATTAAGAAATGCTTAATTATTTGCTTGTTACATCATAAATTTACACAATATCGAAACAATATCTGAATTTCTAACCACAAATTCTTACCACAGTTCAATAGTTCAGACAAATCCCTCAATGCCCACTGGGAGACAGTGTGACATGAAACCAGAGGGGGAATTTTTAAAAAAAAAAAAACATTATTAAAATGGAAAGACATAAATAGTTGTAGAATGCTGGGTATTTTACATTTAAATGACAATAGTGTGTTAAAGCCGAGTGCACAAGCTGAACTGAAACTCTGCTGAATATACCTGCAGAACTTCCAGACAGCTCAGGAGAAGGAAGAGGCCTTCCAAGGTAACACCATTGTGTATTTTGGGACATTATTAGCATTCACACACATTAGCTGTTTGATTTCTACTAATACAGCCTTACTGGGCAAGAATCCTCATCTTTATTCACAGCCATTCCTATTCCTCCCGTCACATTGAGAAACATCATTTCAGCCAGTTCTTTTGATAAAGAAAAGCCTGCTATACCACTTCTGTCATGCCATTGTGTCTCTATTACACACATTTTTTCTTCTCTCATATTCTCCAGTGTTACTGAAAGCTGATGCAAAACATCTTAATCCCAAGCTTTCCAGCTCAACAGATCTCACATCTCAAAAGATACAGCTCTTTAAAGCCTTTAATTACTTTCTAGCAATGCTCACATGACTAAATGACTTTGCAGGTTCTTTTTTGCCTTTGTTATTGGACTGGCTGCAGTAATTAGACAAAGATTTTATCTGTTGGTTATGGATGGACAGAATGGACCAATTCCAAATGGCACATTTGTGCCTCAGAAAGGGCACTGCAGAACTCATAAGCAACGGGATCCCTTAACATTAGAGATCGACCGATATATCGGTTTACCGATATTTTTCCCGATATTTAAGCATTTTACCATAATCGGGTATCGGTTTTATAATATCGGATTCACCGATAAATGCCGCCATCTTGTGGGTGTTATGAGAATTGCGCGCAGGATCGCCATTGCAGCGCGTCTGAGGGGAGACGGACAACAACAACGGCATGCACAAGCCTTGATTTGCTGTAGTTAGTAAACTTTATTTAACATAACAGCCATTAATGCACAAATTAGATGCATTACATAAATGCCTGTTATGCAGTTTATGCAGCTTGGCTCTAAGAAATAGAGAGCAACTCACGGAGGCATATAAATAATCCGTCAAGTCCTGTCCCAATAAAGACGTAACTTTGCCTGAATTAAATAATACGCAGCCATGAGTGAGCACATGTTGTAAATAAAAGCGCTGAATTGAATTCTCTCTCTGTTGTCTATGCTCATCGTTAGCCTCGTGAAGTCGGAGTCACGTAGGCTGAAGGCCCGGGTAAGTTTCACTTTCCGCGTTCTGTCCTGTCTCGCTCACAGCCGCTTCCGAGCAGCTTTCAAAGTATACTCGCCGCGGATGAGTGCGGACGGACGAGCTCGACACACTTAAATCCGTCAAGTCCTCTCCCAATAAGGAGGTAACTTTGCATGAGTTAAACAATACAGCCATGAATGAGCGTATGTTGGAAATAAAAGCGCTGAATTAAATTCTCTCTCTGTTGTATATTTGCATAATCATTAGTCTCATGAAGCCGCTTATATTGCTGTTCACTCAGCGGGTTGATGCTCAGGAAATGCTCCAGCACGGCCTCCGCATGTAACTTTTAATAAGATTCACTTGTTTAAAACACTTATTTTAGCAACATTTACTATACAACCATTATTTCGCTAATAAACATCTAAATAAATTCAACTCTATGGAAATTAATTATTTATTATCTCCGCGAGCGATCGCAGTTTGAGTAGCTTATAGTTCTTTGTAAATGCATAGATGAACCGCGCTGTCAGCAGGCATTTCATAATCTAGAGGGACAAAAACATTAATAATTCTGATATAACATTCCAGTTAAGAAATGCAATAAAATACTTTGTATTTATTAAAAAAAAGTTAGTAAAAGTTTATATTCCAATATTCCAGAGAATATTATTCAGTGAATTAACATTATCCAGTGAATTATTCTTGACTCCATTAAACAGCTTATAAACCTACTAAAACTGTAGTTTAAAATGAAGTTGATATGACTCCTGTCTTATTTATTTTCTCCATTTGAAAACATTAGACATTCTACATTTATTTTGCTTATTGATAATATTAGTGTTATTGCTGCTGATGCTTTTTATAAATAAAATGTATTTGTTTATTGTTGTAATATGAAGATTAAATTTAACATGAAAGACTGCAAATTTTCGACACTTAAAAAAAAGATGACTGAAAAGAGGAAAAAGCAAAGTGAAGTATTTTATAACAGTAAATAAATATCGGTTCTGCATATCGGTTATCGGGCACATAAACATGCAAATAATTGGTATCGGTATCGGTTCTAAAAAATCAATATCGGTCGATCACTACTTAACATAGGGCCTATAAGGAGGTAAGTGAAGTGTACATGAAATGGTTAATCAAGCTTTACTGCACATTTACTGCAAGATTACGGCGCATTTTAAATAACAACAAAACTACTTGAAATAGTAATGCATATGTACTTCAATTATTTTTTCCTTAATATTTATTTTAATTTAAGTCTACTTTAATACATTTGATTTACTTTTTTACTTTAATTAAAATGTAATAAAATTTTATTACAATCATATTAAATGTAAACCTATTAGGACCACAGCTTTTAACAGCATTTATTAAACATGGTCACTCAAAGGTTCTAATTAAGCATTTGTTGGAAAATGCAAAAATGACTGTATACACTCCTGCACAAATATTAATGGAAATGTAATGCACATTTTTATTTTTTGAAAAGCATTTCTTCTTAATATTTATTTATTCCTGCACACTTCTTGTATGACTTGTGACACGCTGCACAGCAAATAACAAGAAAACTACTTGAAATCAGGATCTGATTGTTCAGACTGAATTACGTTTCCAAAATTTGATTTTAAACCAGAGAAAAATGGATTCCATGCGGAATTTTTTGCTGTTCAGACTATAAACAACTAAACAGATTTGAGTCAGATAGTCTAAAAAATCTGCCATCTGTCTGAACAAATCTTTTTTATTTTTTGGCCAATTTAAAGCTTTATAAGTGCTAAAGTGAAATGTTGAAGGATCGCCAAAAACCCATCCAAATTTATAATATTCCTTGACATTAAAAACAGACATCAATAAACACTGGCCCGCATACAATAAGTCAATGATCCTTTCACTGTGTATTGCATAAGTCAGTGACCCCTCCTTGGGAATGTCCATTATCAGCTGAAAGAGTCAATGAAGAGATTTCTGGCTCCACATGACCTATGAGCAAGCAAATAAACGATCGCAGACCCCCAGGTTGCCCTTTTCACCAACACTTATCCTAGATACCGGTCATATCGATTATCTCCGAATATGCTGACAGACACGGCACAGATCCGCGTCCGCTGAATATTCACGATCGTATTCAGCAGCCTGCAGGAATATCCTCATTGTTTGCAGACAGTAACTGCTTATGAAAGATAAGGAATTATTTCAAAAGCACATCATTACAGCATTTGGGTTCAATTTGCTGATCTGCACATGAAAGTCAGAGCTGCATGCTGATAGTCCGGCCTAAAACCCAGAGCCAGAGTGTGTGATGTACCTCCCCGGTATTAATCACACTATTACAAGCACAAATACAGATGGCACGTTACTATAAGACCCAAATAGGACACACATGCTCACTGATGCTCACTGAGATCTCTCGGTGGAGGCCCCACGACGGCCCACATTTGCGTGTAAAGACATAAAAGTGTTTCATTTCTGGAATAAACTGAGTGGGACTGAATGAAGACAGATTTCTGTGTTTTTTTCATCCTCAAATCTTGCAAAACGCAAAGTATTTTTAGAGGGAGACTCCGTGTGAGCTCAAGAGTTCTAAATTAGTGTAATTTGTGAGAGGATTTCTGGTTTTCTGTTTAAAAGTTGACTTACATTTAGATACAGTTTCACTGGATTTATTGAGTGTCAAAAATATTTGAAAGAGTTATCATACAAAAGACAAGCAGAATAAAGAGTATTTAATGAGGAATACGGAGAGACTAGTTACCAGATGATGGGGGAAAGAGTATGTTTTAGTTTCCATCCATATTGCTTTTGTTTCCAATACTGTCATGTCCATCATTTTGAAGTAATATTCATCCCGTAAACAAAATATAACAATAAAAGAAACTGTGGCATCTGTTTATGATAAACAAAGAATTGATTTAGAACATTCCGGAACATAATACAATAAATAAATTGGAATAAGCGAACATTTGAAATTAATCAAATGTACATTAACACACAAAAAAAAGATTACTTTGAAATTTAAGTTTTACAAAGTTAAAGACGAAACATGCATGCAATTTGGTAAACACTGCATGATACAGAATACAAAATGTTCAACACATGTACCTTTTTATTTTTTGATTTGTTTTAATTAAATTACATTTTTTTAATACATTTTGTTTATTAATATTTTTATTTATTTAAACTAAAATAATCAAGGTCAAATGTAAAACCACTAGGCCATAGCATTTATTAACCCCAGCTCTTAACTCTATCCTTATCACCTGGAATACAAGAACAGGTACAATTAAAGAATTGAGACATCACTGTTTTTATTCATAATTACATTGAAACAGATGGCAGATTATTGAAGTGTTTTCTGATATTTTAAGAAGTTTGTGTGGGACTGATCATTCTTTTTCTAGTGCAATAGACTGTGACACTTTTACGGTTATGTCACACAGTTCTTGCTGTCTCTCTTACTTTCTGCTTTTACAAGCCCATCAAACACAAAGGCGTTACAGAACACCAGATGTGCTGGACGTGACCCCCTGTACCTGCTGCTGCACACGCACAGACATATGACAAAATGTATATCTCCATATGAGATATCTGTACAGTAAGTATCTGTCGGCTTGCAGGTGTTTCAGACCCATTTACACATATGCACATACATGCATACATTAAAATACCCATCTATAAAGGGAGCTGTGTTCTATCACTGTCATGCTGGGGAGGGGCTGATGTAATATTATGATTTTCCCTTCCTCTCCACTAAATGGCACAAACTCAGGCTAAAAATGTATGCTCATGCGTGAAATCTCCCACAGACTGTTACGCTTAGATGGACATAAATTATTCACAGTTGCCCCCTGCCCCTGTTCAAAAACTTGGAGATTATTACTGACAATAAGCTTAATACTAGATTTTCATACGCAATAAAACCTACTGTCTCGATTATGCCAATTAAAAACAATATAGAAACAAAACCCCCCATTTTACAAGATCTAAAGGCATTCTGCATTCTTAGCAGTAACGGAACAGGAATTATCACACAGAGTTAACAATTTCAAACCCGATTTATTTATTTCAAAGCCCTGCCTCCAATGCATTTCAGGCTGGGTTTAGTACAG
Organism: Tor tambroides; assembly: GCA_021397915.2. Taxonomy (NCBI): domain Eukaryota; kingdom Metazoa; phylum Chordata; class Actinopteri; order Cypriniformes; family Cyprinidae; genus Tor; species Tor tambroides. The sequence continues at coordinate 6,394 of JAFVLL020003577.1, read as the reverse complement.
AGGATCAATCTGTCGCAGGCCTTTGAAGCAGACACTGCTCTTAATGAGTTGCAGCACAGCATATGGTGTAATGCATTTCAGTTTCCAAAGAGCGTCAGACAATATGCCACATGAAAGCTCTGTGTCCAAACTAAAAGCAGAGGGAAGCAGAGCCGAGCAGGCACGTAGATTAAGACTGGGCACAATTACTAAACAGAGAGAGGCAGATTAGAAGTGATTTTCTGTGAGACAGTGTTTACATTAGGAGTATAGGGATTCAGATTTGGAATTGTTTGCATGGCTGCAGTATGACAAAGCCTGAGAAACATGTGGAACTTCCCGCAGAAAACATGTTAATGCACTTGTACAGCACCTATTATGGATCGATGGTCAGATTTATAGTCTCACACAAGACCCTCTAGGGTGTAAAACATTCGTGAGGGTTTGTTACGGTGTACGTGCAATTGTACTGTACCTTAAAAATGTTTACGGTACCTGAAATACCATGCATTATGCAGAAAGTAATTTTTTTTTAAAAACAAACAAAAAAGTATTATTACACAACAAGTGTATTATTAATATACAATTTTTTCCAGAAAAACAACAGTTTAAATGTTTAGTTGTTTTGTTTTTGTGTTTGTTTTGTTTGTTGTGTTTCGTTTCATTTTGTTTCATACAAAACTTCAAAGTATGTAGTCAGCACAGAATCTTTCAAAAACAAACCTAAAAAAAAACATTCACTGAAGTAAAAAAATAAAAATTGTGTCAACTAGCCACAGTCTCCCAACGTGATACTCAAATCACAACCTAAAACAACTCTCAGTGTTTTACTATCATGACTAAATTCCAAGTTAATTTACTTATTTTACAGTCCTGCAATATATTTGAAAAATAATTACGTTTTAATTATAAATAATTACTTTTTAGGTGCTCCTGAAAAACATAAAACAAAATTAAATAATACACTATAATGCAACTATCCGTCCTCTAAAAACAAAAGTTGCCAATGTTACATTAACCTCACATCAAGTTGATACTTTTCCTCTGTGCTGTGAGGCATAAAAAATAAACGTAATGTCTTAATCTGTCTTGCTATAAAAAACAGCGTTATTTTATAATTAGCTTATGCACTGTATATCAATTTAATGTCTTTGCAGGTTGATATCAATAATAGTACAGTAACTATAACTTTATGAGATTTATGAAATTTGTAATAGTTGCTTAAGGGACACATCTACTAATGAGTTGTGAATTCTGAGAAACTGCAGTCACCCAGGTAATAAGTTTCTGTATCATAATGTGGCAGAGCTGCTGCAAATGCCTCCTGCAAGAGACGAGCACACACACACACACACACACACAAAAAAAACTTTGCCGTTTAACAAACTGCATGAGTGAAAAGAAAAAATCGTATGGAGATTAAGCCGATCTTGGAATCCCATCCCACCCACATCGACTCTTAATACTAGTCAAATGGATTTCTGAAGTGGATGTGGCGAGATTTTTAAAAGGAGTTCTCTTGCCATGTTTATTGTGGGATATGTTTGTTTTTCATTCCAGCAGATTATCTTAAATTATTATACACATGTAAGAAATTTAGGGAAAAATAGTGCAGTTTTGAGCCAGATTCAAACCTCAGATGTTTTCTGAGAATAGACTCGCACTGGTGATTTGCCTTCGATTCATTTTATCTCCAGACCCCTTACGGCTGAATATTTGTCATGGTAGATTTCTGTAAAAAGCCCACGGTGGACTTAAAACGCTACTGCTGCTCTCCCCGGCCCTGTTTATTGGGCATTCGCCCGTTCCTTTATGAAACAGTAGTGCCCTTTGTGGTACAGAAACACATACTGGATTTGTCTGGCAAGACATGTCCAGCACACGCCCCATCAAGGGGAGCGCTGTGGAAAATCCATCTGGCATTTTCTGTGCTCATAACAACATCGAGCCAAGTGCAAATTATCTTTAAAAAAAAAAAAGGGGGGGGGGGCTCAGTGCAAACTGTTTGACTTCAGTTGCATGTGCACGCCGAGGGCCCTTTCCCGCTCTCCTTATTACGTGGAATGAGACGTATGAAGGGAAAAACGCTAATCAGTGAACCCGAATCTTGCGAATTTTGCAACGTCTGGAAAAAGCCCCGTGAATAGCCATCTTGAAAGTCTAACTTCACACATTGGCCAGATTGTAAAATGGATAAATCGGTTGCCAACCCAGCAGACCCTCCTCCTTTTTCCTCCCCCTCAATATCGCTCAGACCGGCTGAAATAGGTTAGGCATGGAAGTCATTTCCCCTCTAGGTGCTCCAGCCCTGCTGTCCAGACTCAACAAGGTCCTGAAATATCATTAACATCTGATTTTCGCCAGCGCCGCACAAGCGGCTCTTTGTTCCCCTCGCACCAGACGGGGGGAGCGCCTCTACATTACCATATCACCAATGTAATTACACCTATTAGAGTGGAGGAATATAGAATTTATTCCTTCTTTCCCTCCATCTCCACTCTTGCGCAGAAAAACGGCGTGTGAATATACCTATTGTGCGCATTTCAATTTCAGAAAGTGGTGAGGGATAATGCTATATAAACATTACCTCACCTTAACTCATAGCAGAGACCATTTGAGGTAAAATAGACTAGTTAACTTAATGACCCGCACAATCAAGCCTTTGTGCCTCTGCCATCACGGGTCGAAAAATGTTCCCATCTTTCTGTGGTCAGAAGTCGCCGTGATGAAACAGGAGGCGGCGGTGGCGGCGAGCGGGGCGGGCATGACTGGTGAATAGTCGCAGCTCGTGCCAAGAGTCCAGTTAAGTGTCACTTGCAATTATTTTCACTTATTGCTGCTGTCACTTTGTCCCCGTTGTGCCATTATGCTCCAGGGTACACGCAAACAGCAGCCGCATTTATGTTTCCTTTGACTTAATGCGTCACAAAACTAATAAACCTGTTGTGTATTTCGCCGCTGTCACTGCGTGTGCACTTTGGGAATGATTCATGGCAGACGAGCGTCGATGCCAGCCTTATAAAAACCTACATCCTGTTTAAACATTCCTTCATAACATTGTGCAACAATACATCTTTCTTTTCCCCCGTAAACAAGAAGCATTTCTCTAAACGAGTTAAAGAGAAAAGTAGTGTGTACCGACACCGGATTTGACATTACATAGTTAAAATGACATTTGCAGAAAAGCGGTTTAGAAACATCACAGCAAATTCCTGTGGTCGCCTTCTTTTAGTTCAACATACCCGAGCCTTGGAAAAAGAAATGAGCAGGTACCGACAGACCCTGTTAAACACATGGATTTCACAAAGCGTGAAGCAGATATATATGTTTATATGCAATTTAATGTCCAAATTTGTTCAGTGTTTATCATCAGCCTGCCTCACTTGTTATTTGGCAAAGAGAATGTGTGATCAATATTTCATTGTAATTGGTGCAACCAAAAGGCGTCTAGTTTAATTCTGCCTAGTATTTCACAGGAATTTCCTGATTGGCTTTAGAAATATCTGCATGCTGTAATGCAGGCCAGGCAGAGTTGCTGCTGTAGTTTGCTAGCAGCATGCAGATGAGACACACCCGACATCTTTAAACATAGCAATGATCTCAGCCGGAAAAGTGATTGTCAGTCCAAAATTACTTTTATCTATCTCCTGTAGGGGGAGCAATTCAAGCCATGATCAAACTAGAGGGAGTTTGTACCTCTTGACCTCAACCTGTGTTCAGTAGTTACAACAGTTGTGGATGGGAATGCTACGGCAGCTGAAGTAAACTGATCAAGATCTGCAGACAAGAAATGCAAAAATCAGTAAGCAACAACAGAGAGGATGGCACAAGGGTATATATATATATATATATATATATATATATATATATATATATATAATGAATAATGTATAATATAAATGTAAAAGTAATATATCCTGTCCAGACTGAGCCCTAAAGTTCTTAGTCTGCAGCACCACAGCAGCAAGAAAAGCAGGAATATTATGCATTTTATAACACCGCATTTCATAAATACAAAAACTTTTAAAATGTTTATTTTATGCAATATTTATATTGTCTTTCACTTATTAATTCTACTTTTTATCCTCTATTCTAGCTTTTTCAGATCCAGATATAACACAAATACGTGGATCTCCCATAAGGATAGCTAGCTTTGCAGGCATCATCCTTATTGCACACACGTGGAAGCGTGACAGCACTAGGTTGAGTCACTGCACTAATGGCTTTTGACAGCACAGGCAACGAGCGCTAAACTGTGGCCTCATTCAATAATGGTAATACAAACTACAGTATATCATAAAAATGAGCTCGATCCCAGGCGGAATAAAACAGTCATAAATGCAGTCTGCCGTGTCATGGCACAATTTAGGGGACTGAATGCAAACTTACCTCTCAGAGTCATTAGCCTGAAGTTGGCTGCCTTGACTCATGTAAAGTGGGTGTACAGAGAGTCTGCATGGGTCAGGATAGATTGTGAAGGGTGAGGGCGGTCAGGCCAGAGGTGGGACTGGGCCAAAGAAACACCAGCTGAACCAACAGAGACACGGTGGTAGGACTAAAAAAATAGCATTGCAGGTTTATTCTAAATTCTATCAGTGCACCTTATGGACCTCAAGTCCTCCAACCCTTAGTCAGATTGATGCAGCGAATGTAGAGTGTGTGTGTGTTATATTCTCTACTATTCAAAAGTTTGGGGTCAGTAAGTTCTTTTTAAAGAAAGAAATTAATACTTTAATTCAGAGATGATGCATTAAATTGATTAGAAGTGACATTAAAGACTTGAGATTTCTATTTCAAATAAATTCAACAAAATAATAATAAGACATGTTTCTTGAGCACCTAATCAGCATATTAGAATGATTTTACATCATGTTACACTGAGAAGTACTCGTTAAAAATTCCGTTTTGTATCACAGGAATAAATTACACTTTAAAATATATTACAATAGAAAACAGTAGTAAAATAACTCTAGTAACTTTAGTGAATTGTAATAATATTAGTGTTTTTACACAATATTACAGATTTTATTGTATTTTTGATTAAATAAATGCAGTCTTGATAAGACAAGATGATGAGATAGATAGATATACCTTTTTTGTTCAGTTAAGACAATCTCTCACAGTTCAAGAGAGTGAGTGTGTGAAGAAAAAAAAAGACAAAGAGAGATTAGCTGGATCTCACTCAGCTCTCATTGTAAGTCTCACATCAATCGACCCGTGAGACTGTTGACTGTTGGCTCCCACCTCTGAGCGATCAATACAATTCTCAATTAACCATGAACGTTAGGATGTCTGTAACTTGCGAAGTATTATTCAGTGTTGTAGATATCCAGCTAATTAATCTGGTGAAGGCTTAACGAGCTGCGCTGCTGCATTGCCAGTGGGGGAAAAGGCTGGTAATGTAACCATTATCTACTGAGTTATGGAGCAACGGTTTGGAGGGAAATTGATTCTTTAAAAAACAACCAACAGTGTCTCATCCTTCCCCTCAGACAGCAGGCAAATCAATGTGATAGTTTGCTCTCAAAAACGAAGCCATTCAATGAAAGCCAGATTTTAAAAAAAAGAGAGAGAAATGCTTCAGTGTTTTTTATCTCAATAGTTTGGTTACCAACAATCTTCTGCAAAATATTTTGTGTTCCACAGAAGATAGAAAGTCGTCAAGTTTGGAACGACATAAGGATGAGTAAATGACATAATTTTCATTTTTGAGTGAACAATTTTTGGGTTAAACAATTGTTTTAGTTTATTTATACTACTGTAAAACAGCAAGAGCTGTTTTTCTTCTTTTTGATTTAAAAAAAAAAAGATTTTAAAATGATTATAAATGTAAAAGACAACATCTTTGGTTTTAAAATAATAAACAGTAGAAAACGAGCATTGCAAATATGTTATCCATTGCCAAAGAACCCACATATTGGAAAAAAATGAATGCACCATGCAAGTTGTTATGGATAAAAGTATCTGCTAAATGCATAAATGCCAATGCACAATACTGAATAGCTGCAAAACCAAGTCCTAAAGAAAATGCATAAATTAAAATGATATTGTGCATTATGAGTAACAAAACACATCTTTGGGCTTTGAAAGGAAACAATGCAAAATTTGTGCATTTGACTTTCTATTCTATGGTTTGTTGGCAAAATACTGATTGTTGTTTTTAGCAGCAACTATGAAAAGCAACAATTAGGCTTAAGTATGTTTTCATGTGGTTAAATAGTAAATAAAGCAAAATGGCTGAAGAAAATCGCACATTTTGAAATTTCTGCTTCAATTCAGTTGCATTAAACTTTAAACACCCCACATGGATTAAATGTCTTCATTTGATGTAATTACCCCTGACTATCTTCCCACGAGAAGGATTTGTCAGCCAGTAAAGATGGTGGGCACGTTCGGACATGTGCTATCAATTTGT
>JAFVLL020003574.1:0-16789 GCA_021397915.2 Tor tambroides | reverse complement strand
TATCATCGATGGCATTCACAAGAAGAGGCTCCAAAATACACCTCCGACGTTGCAGACGACATTTAGACTAGAAACTTGAAAAGAACAAACAAAAGTAACGTTACTTGAAAAACTGTTTAAAATCTCCACTGAAACAGTGGTGTTGCCTAAGCACTTTACCTCAGTAACTTTATTTCACGTTAGTTCGTTGTTAAGGTTAAGTAAGGACTCGCCAGATTAACCAACTTGCATTAAAGGGCAGCAGAACCTACAAACGTGTTTCTCGGTTTAACTAAGGTTTATTTCGACTAATATAGGTGACCTTAATTTACTCACCAGTCGATGTTATCACCGTTATGGCGGCGTTAATCCGGCCGTCAGTCAGAAAAAAAGGCCCAAACTCCCGATATGGAAAACGACATGATGAATAATGTTAGTATGCTGTTAACAAGTTAAAATATCTGTTTTGCATAAAACAGAAATAATATACTAACCTTTTTGTCCAGTTAACAGTGCAACGTTTCTCTTTTGTCATTTTACCGCTGCTTCCACCAAAGAGTAAACAAAAGAATTATCCCTTGCCATTGGTCAGTTTTTCGCGGGCAAGTTCACTACTGTAAATTTTACAGTAGTTTACTGTAGTGACCATATATTTTCCCATAATCCTTTGCTGTTTACAGTAAAATACTGTATACACATTTTACAGTATCTTACTGTATATATTACAGTAAAATACTGTTCAAATTACAAAAATCGGTTACAGTGCACTGTTAACCGAAGTAAGTTATGTGTTCAGACCAATTAAATGTTTTGTTTTTTTGTCAGTAGATTCTTATTTTTCATATAAATGACAAATGATTATGAAGCAGAGTGGCCGATACTGACCGTATGACTTCAGCTTTCCCTGATCACACAATGTCACTAAACATCAAGCGATAGATAGAACCTACAGTAACAAATATAGGATATGCATCAGGACTGTACGTGTCATTAAGTCATGTGGTTTTGTTTAGAGGAGACTCTAAAATGTTAACTGATGTTACTCATATCCTCTAAGCATCTATTCAGTCTGTTGTCACAGTGTGTTGCATTCTGATTAGTGCCTCATATTTTAGATATATGTGACAACAGTGACAGCATCCGCATCAACTGAGTGTTTGAAATAACTCCCTTTGTGATCTGAAGTGGATTCTTATCACAGAATGAGTCAGAAAATATATTGTGATAAAGACTGTCACTTTTAGTCAGGTACAACAGTAGCTGGATGCCTTTGTTCATATATCGACTGGGAAACCTCACAGTGCATTGCATTCTGAAGAGTGCCTCATAGAATCCACTCAGGAGCACACAATGACAACAACCACAAATCACCTGAGAAAATACAGACTGTTTTTATTTTAATATTTTGGAGAATGGCTTACACTTACACTAAAGCAGACTAATAATTAAATGTCTTAAAGGGGTCATGGCATAGATTTTTTTAATGATTTTAAGATTTTTTTACTTATGTTAATGAAGGTTTTAACACACGCACAAAAACATATGCATAATCAAAAATATTTTCAACCCTCATTCTGCCCCTTGGTCTGAAATGATTGTTATTTAAGGGAAGGTTTCTTTAAGGCTTGAAAGTAAATGGTCACTGTTATGATTGGCTGACATCAGATACAACAGAACAAATACAGCAGTGCAGTTACAAATACAACACTACATCAGTGTAGAAAGATGCTGTTTGCAGCCAACATCTACCAGCAGAGATTAACTAAACCAAATTAACCGGTTAAGCCTTCATCCCTGGCTTGTACTACTCAGTTTTTATTGCAAAGAGATATAATTCACAACACCTGATTATGACATTTGTCACTTTTACAGCATTTTTCCATCTTACAGATATATTCACTAATCAGGAATATCATATCTCTCAAACAAGTTATTCATGACAAAAACAGACCAGTATATCTCTCTAAATTATTTTCAATTTATGCAAAAACTCTTTACAAAAGAAAGGGGGTGTGGATGCAATATCTATAAATAAACATAAAAACAGGATCTATAACAAAAAAAAAATCTGGTTCAACAAGAGTTATATACTCGACTACTACTCAGATTTTTGTTCAGTTAAATACTTTGTAGAATGACTGTCCTTTCTCCTAATACCACTATTAAGAAAGAAAAAAAAAATAAGGCAAGCTTCTTGATATATCTCACCAAAAACATAATAAATTGAGGTTCCTGTGAGATTTTTTTGTAGGGCGTTATACCACAAATAGCCACCGGGTGACACCCAAACTCCATTGACATTTTTTGATGCATTTTTCTGTCACAAATGTCTAAATGTCTTACAGTACGTCTATCACAAAATAATCACCACATATGGACTCTTGAGACTCTGACCTGTCCAACGATATGTATTTTGTCAAAATTATTAAAAGTTTTGATTGTAAAATACCGTAATACATTTTGTAATGACACTTGACTCCACCCACTTAGGGGGAGGAGACTGCTAAAAGATTTAAAGGATCATTTCCATGGCAACACAATTTCCAATTTCAAAATGATTTTCACAGGATTTGAATTTTGAGTTTTAAAGCTTTCAAATAATGTATTATTTAGGGTGATTACAAAAACATTTGATAGAGTAAAAAGGCAATAAAATATGTAATGGCTGTGACACGGGGTTAAATTATTTAAATTACTCACACTATAGTATGTAGTTTAGATTTGAAAAGATTGAACCAATACAAAGCATTTGACTATTTATTCACTTTAGGATTATATTTACAACACACCACTCGACAACCGGCCACTACAACTAAAATACAAACTGTCATTCAATCTTTTAAAATCATTCCATCAGCTTTCATTTGTATTTTATATTTAAATGATTTAATTTGTCACCTGCAGTATTTTTGTTCATACTGTACATTAAACATTGAAGTGATAATTATTTGTGTGTTTCCACAGGTTTTACATTTATAACTTCAAGAGAGAAGCTGCTGTAAAGTTTCTACTGAAACTGACTGCTTCAGCGTCAGAGTTTGATGCAAATAAAGGAGAAAATTACTCTGAACTATTAACATCTGTGTGCAGCTACACATCTTTCCCTTTTAATGAGAGTTATTTTGATGATTCTGAATATCAGATTGATCAGGGTGATTTCCTGCTGGATCTGTGTTCACATGTGAAGGACTATGAGACTCAAACAGGCAGGAGTGTCCTTCCAGCATTACAGCCAATTTATCAGTCAGCTCCTGCAGTCTGGAGAATAAAGCTCTCAGAGAGAAAGAGCTCCATCCTCCTAGAAGTGCTGAAACTCCAAACAGAGAAGAAACCAGTAGAGCTGATAGACTGCACAGATGAAGAGAGTGAAGTGAAGGGATTCCTCCAGTGTCTGCCCTACATCTCACAGCTGAGGTGGGTCTCTATGAACATAACAGAATCTATTACAAACATCCTACTTTAAACTGAGTTTAATGAAGCCACTGTTAACTGAAGTAAGTTATGTGTTCAGACCAATCAAATGTTGTTGTTTTTTGTCAGTAGATTTTTATTTTTCATATAAATGACAAATGATTATGAAGCAGAGTGGCCGATACTGACCGTATGACTTCAGCTTTCCCTGATCACACAATGATGTCACTAAACATCAAGCGATAGATAGAGCCTACAGTAACAAATATAGGATATACTTCAATCCCAACTACAATATGATGAGGACAACTTTCCCTGACTGACTTTGTGAATCATTAAGTCACCCATCCATACACTACATGCTTATGAAAGTATTTAAATGATTAAAATTGTCATTTTAATATTAAAATAAATGTTTCTATCATAATATACAGAGAAAACTATATATTTTTAGGCCATTTGACAGCAGCTAGAAAACATTGTCACATAACAACAGAAAATCCACCTGCAGTGTCCATAAACTTGAGAAAAATAGAGAGAATTCTGCAAAAATTCCATTTAAATATTTACTCATAATTGCTCTTTTTTTATTACAATTAATAAAAATGAATAGATATAACGTTATTATAAAAATGGTCTAATATGAACTTGTAGCCTATACAAACCAATTGTTACTTTAACCTTAACAATAGGGTTCCCTGTATAGTTTAGTTTAGAAAACATGAGAAAATAATAGTGTACATTACCAGTCAAAAGTTTTTGAACAATAAAATTTTTAATGTTTTTAAAGTATTCTCTTCTGGTCACCAAGCCTGCATTTATTTGATCCAAAATGCAGCAAAAGCAGTAATATTGTGAAATATGTTTACTATTTAAAATAACTGCTTTATTTGAATATATTTTAAAATGTAATTTATTCCTGAGATCAAAGCTGAATTTCCAGCATCATTACTCCAGTCTTCAGTGTCACATGATCCTTCAGAAATCATTATAATATGCTGATTTGCTGCTCAAGAAACATTTTTTACATAAAAAAACATATCATTATTATTATAAATATTTAAAACAGTTGAGTAAATTTTTTCATGATTCTTTTAATGAATACAAAGATCAAAAGATTAGCATTTATCTGAAATAAGTTTTTTTAAAGCTTGGAGTCAGTATAATTATTTATTATATTTCTTTTTTGGGGGGGGGTATTATAGAAATTACTACTTTTATTTAGCAAGGATGATTTAAATCAAAAGTGATGATAAAGACATTTATAATGTTACAAAAAGATTTCTGTTTCAGATAAATGCTGTTCTTCTGAACTTTCTATTCATCAAAGAAACCTGAAAAAATTCTACTCGACTGTTTTCAACAACAACAATAATAATAATAATAAATATTTTTGAGCAAAATTCAGCTTTGAAATGATAGGAATAAATTACATTTTAAAATATATTCAAATAGAAAGCAGTTATTTTAAATAATAAAAATATTTCAAAGTATTACTGCTTTTGCTGTATTTTGGATCAAATAAATGCAGGCTTGGTGAGCAGAAGAGAATTAAAAAACATTATAAATCTTACTGTTCTAAACTTTTGACTGGTAGTGTTAATCACAGGCGTGTTAATTATTCATGAATAACTCTCACTCCAGGCTGCTCCAGCCACTGGTTAATGAGGTGATAGAATTAAGAAAAATAAGTTTCAATAGACTAACATTTGAAGTTACGGTAGGAATGTATAGCTAATGTGAGGTAATGTGAAGTAATAAGCAGTTGTAGGATTTATTCATGCTTTTTTTATGCCAGGTTAGAGTTATACACTGATTTTGTGTCATGGTCCATGGACCCCCTGAATTAGCCTTTGCCACCCCCTGGCCACCACATGTATAAAACTCTAGCTCCGCCACTGAGTGTGTTGCATTCTGATTAGTGCCTCATATTTTAGAGATATTACACAGTGACAACAACTGCATCAACTGAGTGTTTGAAATAACTTCCTTTTGTGATCTGATGTGCATTCTTATCACAGAATGAGTCAGAAAATATACTGTGATAAAGACTGTCACTTTTACTCAGCTACAACAACAGCTGGATGCCTTTGTCCATATATCGACTGGGAAACCTCACAGTGCATTGCATTCTGAATAGTGCCTCAGAATTTACAGACTGTTTTTATATTCATATTTTTGAGAACGACTTACACTTAGAATAAAGCAGACTAATACTTAAATCTCTTAAAGGGGTCATGGCATGGATTTTTAAATTATTTTAAGATATTTTTTACTTTTAATGAAGGTTGTAACATGCGCACAAAAACATATGCATAATCAAAAATAGTTTCAACCCTCATTCTGCCTGGTCTGAAATGATTGTTATTTAAGGGAAGGTTTCTTTAAGGCTTGAAAGTAAATGGTCACTGTTATGATTGGCTGACATCAGATACAACAGAACAAATACAGCAGTGCAGTTACAAATACAACACTACATCAGTGTAGAAAGATGCTGTTTGCAGCCAACATCTACCAGCAGAGATTAACTAAACCAAATTAACCGGTTAAGCCTTTATCCCTGGCTTGTACTACTCAGTTTTTATTACAAAGAGATATAATTCACAACACCTGAATATGACATTTGTCACTTTTACTGCATTTCCATTTGACAGATATATTCACTAATCAGGAATATCATATCTCTCAAACAAGTTATTCATGACAAAAACAGACCAATATATCTCTCTAAATTATTTTCAATTTATGCAAAAACTGTTTACAAAAGAAAGGGGGTGTGGACGCAATATCTATAAATAAACATAAAAACAGGATCTATAACAAAAAAACATTTGGTTCAACAGGAGTTATATACTTAACTACTCAGATTTTTGTTCAGTTAAATGCTTTGTAGAATGACTGTCCTTTCTCCCAATACCACTATTAAGAAAGAAAGAACAAATAAGAGAAGCTTCTTGATATATCTCACCAAAAACTTAATAAATTGAGGTTCCTGTGAGATTTTTTTTAGGGCGTTATACCACAAACAGCCACCGGGTACCAGCCAAACTCCATTGACATTTTTTGATGCATTTTTCTGTAACAAATGTCTAAATTTCTTTGTCAGTATTGCATCTATCACAAAATATTCCACATATGGAATCTTGAGACTCTGACCTTTCCAACGATATGTATTTTGTCAAGATTATAAAAAGTTTTGATTGTAAAATACCGTAATACATTTTGTAATGTGACACTTGACTCCACCCACTTAGGGGGAGGAGACCACTAAAAGATTTTAAAGAACCATTTCCATAGAAAATGGTTTTCACAGGATGAATTTTGAGGTTTTCAAGCTTTCAAACGATATAGTATTTAGGGTGATTACTAAAACATTTGATAGAGTAAAAAGGCAATAAAACATGTAATGGCTGTGACACGGGGTTAAATTATTTAAATTACTCACACTTTAATATGTAGTTTAGATTTGAAAAGATTGAACCAGTACAAAACACTTTACTATTTATTCACTTGAGGATTATATTTACAACACACCACTCGACACAACCGGCCTCTACAACTAAAATACAAACTGTCTTTGAATCTTTTAAAATCATTCCATCAGCTTTCATTTGTATTTTATATTTAAATGATTTAATTTGCCACCTGCAGTGTTTTTGTTCATACTGTACATTAAACATTGAAGTGATAATTATTTGTCTCTCCCCACAGGTTTGAAATGTATAACTCCAAGAGAGAAGCTGCTGTAAAGTTTCTACTGAAACTGATTGTTTCAGCGTCAGAGTTTGATGCAAATAAAGGAGAACATTACACTGAACTATTAACGTCTGTGTGCAGCTACACATCTTTCCCTTTTAATGAGAGTTATTTTGATGATTCTGAATATCAGATTGATCAGGGTGATTTCCTGCTGGATCTGTGTTCACATGTGAAGGACTATGAGACTCAAACGGGCAGGAGTGTCCTTCCAGCATTACAGCCAATTTATCAGTCAGCTCCTGCAGTCTGGATCATATATCTCTCAGAGAGAAAGAGCTCCATCCTCCTAGAAGTGCTGAAACTCCAAACAGAGAAGAAACCAGTAGAGCTGATAGACTGGACAGATGAAGAGAGTGAAGTGAAGGGATTCCTCCAGTGTCTGCCCTACATCTCACAACTGAGGTCAGTGTCTCAAGGGGAAAACATTACTCTGGGGTTGATTTATTTTGTTTCCATACTTTCTAATGTCAGTTAGGATTATTGGCTAAAGTTTTTTTTTGTTTGTTTTTTTTTGTGAGTAGAAAGAGCAGAATGAGTGGAACTTAAAATGTTGCCTCTCATCACAGTGTCCCCAATCCTGTAAATTATGATAAACCACTGATCTATAACAGAGAACTGGATTGCTCATGACATCATTAAAGTGAATCCAGCACCGCCATATTGGTATACTCTAGTATTCCCATACATTCTTTTGAGTTAATAGGGAATCATACATTTTTAGTTAGAAAACATCACCTAACGAGTCAACATGTTATATCTAAAGTCTCCCTGTACATTATTAAAATGTAAATGTCTGAAGCATGTAAATGGTTATTTGTTTAATGTCGGGAATTTCCCCTGCTTATTAAAAACAGTAGCGGACAACAGATGAACATCAGACAGACAAGATCCTCAGCGTATGTATTACACATGACAAAGTGCTCATTCTGAAATCTGAATAAAGGTTTATGCTTCGTAACATATGCCCATATACCTTTATTTGCCTTGTACTGTTAGACTATTCACTGTTTATATAATTATGTTGTGGTGTAATATTATTTTTATTCATACAGTTGGCTAACTGCAAATGTTTTAACAATGATTTCATTAACAGCATGAATTTTGAAGCAGACAATGATTTAAACAGTGGTTAAATTAATAATTAATTCAACAACATATACATAACATTTTACTCCTATGGAAACTGTAATGCTAGTAAAACACCACAGAATAATTGCAGCTTTGAAGAGTCTGAATTAGATGCTCCTCAATCAGAAAATAAAATACATGCATCATAACTTATTTAGAGAAATAATGCTGACTACATGTGGTACGGACTTAAATACATGAAACTTTATTTCCAAGATGATGCATGGTTAGCTTAGCTTTGATTTCAATATAATATAGTGCAATATAGTAACAGTCTTGTATTGTAATATTTGTTGTATATTTGAATCCATTTCTGATACTAATAATATTTTTGATAATAGTAATAATGTTCATGTTTAATATTTCCTGCATTATTACGTACATAAAGAAATATATTTTGTGTTGGATCAGTTACCTGTGTGCAGCAAACACACTCACCGTAGCGATTTCAATATATTGCTTTTCCTGCCCAAAAAGACCATAAACTTTGCAGGTAACATCTGAAACAACAATTAATTTACACACACATATCCTAAAAACTAAACCTGTGCGACTGATACACTTCAAATCAGGTGATTAGAGAATAACTTCAGTGTCTGCCCTACATCTCACAGCTGAGGTCTGATAAATGCTGCTGTTTATTTGGCTATTGTAAATAAGACTTTATGCTTTTTCCACCACACATTATAAACATGCGCTTTATACAGTAAATATTTTAACTTAAGACAAGACAAACAAAATGCTTGAATATTACCAGGGCGGGATAATTGTTTATTATTGCAAATATTTATTTTGTATATGATTGTCCTGTAGGAATGCAGAGTGGTTCGTTCCATCTCTATGTAAAGTGTTTGGACCCAGAGTGAAGGCAGATCAGGTGACTCCTCTGCTCCAGGCTTTAGACTTCACCATCACTCTGAATGGAAGATTACCCAGCAGCACCTGCAGATCTGTGGGGAGAGTTCTGGGTCTTTCAGCCTCAAAACTAAACCTGACTCTAAAGCCACAAGCCATTTCTCTCAGAGGACTCAAACTGATCTTCAAACACATCAAACACCTGCAGAAACTAAGGTTTGAGATACCTCAAGCTTTTCTATAAACTGTATAAATCACTTCTGTGATAGAATGACACGTCCTAAAATATGATGTGAATGTTTCTCATGATATTTGATTGTTTTTGACAGTTTGGAAGACAGGATGTTAGTGAAGATGGTCAGAGCACTGAGGTCATTTAAGGCTCCGTTTCCACTGACCACAGATGAGCTTTCACTGATCACAAAAGACTCGAAGCAAAATTTTTCTCATGTCCTGAGCAGATTGATGTCTCTCCTGAGTCTGTTGTCTGTCCAGTGTTTGGATCTTACTGAGTGTAAATCAGAGGCTCTGTCTCTCACGACTCTGTTGGGTCTCCAGGAACCTCTGATTATCAGGTTTGTGTTCAGCTCAGTGGCATGGCCCAAGTTTTGGGAGTAAAATAAACTGTTTTACAGATTGATGAGTCCTGTTCTGTCTGTGTGTTCAGGTTCTCTAAAGAGGCTCTTCAGCAGCTGGTTTCAGTGGTGTATGAAGCACAGGATGATGAACTGACACACTCTTTCCTGAAGAAGGTGTCTGAGGATCTGACCTCCTGCTCATTGACCTGGGAAGTGATTCATTACCTGCTGCAACATCAAGCTATAAACTTCAAGTTGGACTTTAGAAAGAGCAAAATCTCTTGTGAAAACATCAGAGAACTTCTGCCATTATTAGACAGAATCCAGCTGAAACGGTAAAAGAAACTCTCAAGCATAGAGCTGTTCAGTTTGTAAGACTGTTTTTTTGTAAAACCTGGAAGAGAAATGCTATTTTTGAGCCATATGACCCCCCAATGTAATTTCAAATGCTTTTTAAACCTTATTTTACTCAGCTTATGACTAAAACAGTCTGTTGTTAACACTTGAAGATTCTTTCCTGTTTTATTTTTTATTTCTATACATAATTTACACACAGTCATTCCTTAAATGTGAGTTTGTTTGTTGAAACCGGTGCACTTTAAAAACACCTTTCAAACAAGAACTACAGTTGTCTAATATGTTAGGCACATTAAACTAACATCATTGTGGTAGTTGTAGTCCTCATATAGTTAACTGTAACTTAACTGGAACCGAGGTCAAACTATGTTTTATATCGTAGACACAGACTTTACTTTTACTTGTTTACTTCTACTTTTTCCAATTTCCAAGTCAAATTAGCCTTTTGGGTCAGCCTACAAATTGACATCATGACTAAACCGTTAAATTGCAGCCATTGAAGTCATTAAAGTTGCTTGTAGTTTACTTGTCAATTTGGGGATTTGTATTTATTAAGTGCCTTTAATTTAAGTGGATTTCATCAAGTGTTCTTAATCTCCACAGGTTGAGCCCCAGCTTTATTCTGTCCATCATTATGGAGATTTATGAGACTCGTTTTCCTCAGTATGTGTCCAGTCTGATGAGTTCAATAGGAAATGACATCAACCTGAATGGCAGAGTGTTGGACTCTGTTCACTGCGCTGCCCTGCACTTCACTCTACAGCACTGCAACACTGTCAAACTCAATCTGCTCTGGACCTCCATACCAGAGGAGGAGCTAGAGAGCTTTCTGCCTTTACTCAGCAGAGTCACACGACTCAGGTTTACTGATATAACAGCACAGCACTGATATCATAATAAACATGACTGTTTATTAATGCATGTGTGTGTTTGTTAACAGTATTTGTGTGTGTGGTTTAGTGTTGACAGGCTGCTGTTGCTGAAGCTGCTTCTTTACTGCAGTTCCTCTGATCTCCAGCAGAAGGCAGCAGATGTTCTTCTCTCAGCTCTTCACAACAGACTGGACTTCTCCTGCTGCTCTGCTCTGGATTTAACAGACACACAAAATCAAGAACATTTTAAACTAGCTGAAAAAGACTGTAGAATAATCTCATCTGTGCTTCAGAAAACGCAAAATATTGTGAAGTTGTTCTTACAGGACTGTGAGCTCTCTGATGAGGCCCTGAAACAACTTTGGCCAATACTGCCTCAAGTCCAGCTCAGGTAAACATCTGATAGATCCCTTACTGTACTGATATGACATAGTGCATTAATTTATATCCATAAAAAATCCCTGTATATTATTGTCACATTCACGTTTGTTGTTGTGCTCTCTCTTCAGCTGTAGTAAAGCTCTGCTGCTGCAGTTTCTGGCTTGTATTAGTACAGATGGAGCTGAGAGAAGCTCTTTAAGGAGGGCTGAGGCTCTTTCACGGGCTTTGGGTGGAGAGATGGACCTCAGTCACACTCAGATGGACCAGAGAGCTTGTGAACAGGTGGCACTGTTTCTGGAATATTCTGAAGGACTGACAGAACTGGATCTCAGTTACTGCAAACTCACTGATCTCTGCATGGAGCCGCTGCTGCCACATCTGCACAAAACCCAGACTCTGGAGTGAGTTACAGAGACATATGAGGAATAGAGAAAAAACTCCGTATTCAAAGTTATGTTTATTTCTATTATTTTAATCCTTCCATCTCATTTCTTCTTATAGCCTGAGTCATAATAATATCACGGATAAATCAGCAAAGAGAATCCACAGTGTCGTCTGCACTCACAGCAATATTCAGACTGTACGGTAAGTGTGTGTGATCAGTGCTTTATTAGTGTAGGTTTGTTAACCTTTCTTTTTGCTCATGTCATTTATAAATGAAACTGAGTAAAAGCTAGCAGTTTTCTTTTCAGAATCAGAATCAGAATGAGCTTTATTGGCCAAGTATGTTTACACATACGAGGAATTTGTTGTAGTGACAGAAGCTCCAGTGCAACAAAAAGACAGCAACAGGACAGGACACAGATAATAAAAGAATAATATACAAATACACAAATAGGCAATGTACACAACAGCAAAAAAAGTAAAAAATTTTAGTAATTTATCCAAACAAAACATTGACAAATTACTTTAGTTAAGTTAATAAAGTCATATGGGTCTGTTTTACTGAGTCCAAAGTCTGTTATCTGTAATGTGATTTGGTTACCAAAACAAAATCACAAACAATGCTAACTTCAGGTCTACATTGTTGAAGATATATATTGTGAGTATATTTTGAAGGTTTGAAATACCAGTCAATATTTTGATAAAACACATATTTTGTGTTATAAATGCAAACATTTTGAATTTTAAATGTGTGTCATACATAAATGACAGTGGTCCATCATGGAAAACATATATGTGATGATTGATATATAAATACTTATGAGTATTTTGTTCTAATCCCAGGAAAATAAAGTAAAGAGACGTGTGAGACTACCAGGGTGTTTTTCTCAGGAGAAACAAATGAGAAGCAAAAGTCTTCAAAACTCTCCTTCCAAAATAATTGCAGTCTATGAGAAACCGAACTGAAACAAGCATAATAATATTTGCTTTTTTTTTAAATAATTGACCGTCTTTGTTATTTCTGAACCTAATTAGTGAATTGATAATAAAGTGTGATTGGCAATAAACAGAGCAATCAAGAGAAAACAAATAGAGAAAATTATTTTCAAATTTCACTTTTGAGACCTACACATCTTTGAGAAATATCCCTTTGTCATGAATAAAGGATGTCATGCATAAATGATATTTTTCTAAGGTTAAGGTAAAAGGTCATTTATCACAAACTGAGGATTTAGTAGAACTAGAAAACACATCAGTTTTGATTTTGTTTTCTTATTGTTGACATACAGGTTTAATAAGTCTCTTATTTTGTTTTTGCAGACTTTTTGGAAACAAAATCAGTGACAGAAAGCGGTTCATCGGAGACAAGCGGTTTGAAATATGGTGACGATCCTGAACTGGTTCATTTGTCAAGGATTATTGTAAAGAGCTTGAAACATGATAAAATCTGTTTTACAGTTGCTTAGAACTAAGCAAAAGAACTGAATGCTAGTAGATTACTATATGGTTTTGTAATTAGTTTCTTTGTCATTAATGCAAGAAACACTGTCTGTATGACATTAAAAAATGATATGATGTGCTGGAGAAAACTGAACGAGGATCTGTGTGAATATGAATGACATCCACTCAGCCAGTAGCAGCACATCTCTAACTTAATCACACATGGTGGTGCCCACAATTAATTATTATTATTATTATTATTATTATTATAATTATTTCATTAGTTTTAACTTTGTTGAAAAACAAGTATGTGCAGAGGCAGAAGAAGGAGCGTAACGTGATGGGAATTCAAGAAGGGAGAACATGCAAACAAATGTACATTTATTTACCTGTATTTATTACAGTGTATGCATGCAAATAAATTATTAGTATTTTATCTATACAAGGCTGTGTTCCTATTACTCATGTATTATTTTCATACACCATTACATGATATGTAAAGAACTTTTTTCTTTTTTTACCTTTATCATCTCAATGCAGTTCAATATTTAATCTAAAATTTC
Organism: Tor tambroides; assembly: GCA_021397915.2. Lineage (NCBI taxonomy): Eukaryota > Metazoa > Chordata > Actinopteri > Cypriniformes > Cyprinidae > Tor > Tor tambroides. Next base: position 3,082 of record JAFVLL020003574.1, on the reverse strand, counting down.
ATTTTATTTTTTTTTGTGGCAGTTTTTAGCAAGACAGCACATTTAAATGATAAAGAGAGATCAACAACATTGATTCATACATGAATTTGTATCATTATTACATGACACTCATGACTGCTTCTATGAAGTAATGAAATAATGTCTCTGTAAAGCAAATCAATATAATAACTACAAATTTGACAATAATTAATGATGATAATGCAGGATATGTTCTTTAATTAAAGGACAAACAAAAGATCTTTTAAAGTTTCCACAAAATAATAGACAGCACTAACTGACACTACTATTTAATGCATATGAGTTTATTGAGACTGGCCTATGTCAATATAAGCAGCGAGATGAGAGGGTCTGTATTACTTAAAAAAAAAAAAAAAAAAAAAAAAAAAAAAGCATAACGGCTAACTTGGATCACGTGTGCCTTAATAACCAATCACATTACAGCCTTGACGGATACCATAGGAATGAATGAGAAGTGCCGTAAACTGAATCCCACCTGTCGCAAAATGTCAGTGACTTCTCTTATAAAACAGCATTTTTTTCAGTGTAAACTCTAAAAATAGTTCAATCCAAAAGTATTGTTTAGTGTAAAACATTTCGAAGATTAGCAGATAGGATGTCGATTAATCAAATGATGAGCTGTTTCCTCTAAAAAGGTGTTTATTCGGCGTAGTGAAGCGTCTCCTCCATTGACATCCATTGCAAAAAAAAAAAAAAACTGGCCTCTGGTCTCCTTTCCGTTAGTATTAGCCGTTACGCTTTTTTGGCTAATGGTTTCAGGCTTCCCTTTCTAGTGGCTTTGATATAAGCAATTTAAAATGTGTTTTAAATGATCATTGAATGAATTATGTGAATTTCATAATCCGTTCATTAAGCTGTAAGGCAGCAAGTGTGTGCTGTGATGATAGACCAGTGATTCAGGATCAGCTGACAATCATTAGAAGTATATAAAAACAAGATTAAACATGAAAAGACACAAATATGTTCTATAATTACATATTCAGGTTTAAAATATTCAACATGGCATTTTGAATGTAGCCCATATCAGATGCTGTCCTGATGCTCCTAAACTGATCATAGGCTACAACAAATCCTGACATGAACATATCATTAAATAAATTAAAATTAGCTGTTGGATGACACAAACATCCAGAGATGAAGAATTTTCTCAAGGATGCACTTTGAATAAACACTTAAAAGCCTTTATATTTTCAAAAAGATGTGTTTGCATAAAAACCTCCCTGAAAAAAACAATATAGAAACCATCACAGAAATTCCAATGGTTTTCATTAAAATACCATTATGAACCATTAGCTTTTTCCAGTAAAACCATTACAAAATTCATTTTTGTAGTGTGTTTTGGGCATTTTTCCAATAGGATTTAACATCCCACCAATAGAATCCACCATTATAGTTTCCATTAAAACCAATACAATTCCCATTATAACCATTAAATCCATTAGATTTTCTATTGTGTTTTGGGCAGAGTTCTATTGTTTTTTTTGTTTTTTCAGCAGGGACGTGTTGTTTGTTTGTTTGTTTGTTTTTTGTTGGGGGGTTTTTACGACAAACACAGAGGTTTATATTGATTCAGACAGATAATCAAAAACAGAGAGATGAAAAGACATGCAGTTGAGTACCAGCTGTGCAGGTGAGTTAAAGATCTGGTCTGGTTTTATATTTCCGCATTGTGTTTAACCTGTGAAATAGTGTTCTTATGGGCAAGTGCATTTTAATAGCCTACATACATTCAAAACTGTAAAAACTTTAGAAGAGTTATTAAGGTAAGGAGAAAAATTCCATCAATCATGTCAGAGTGTATACGATTCTAGATGCTACATACACACATTCAAATACATGATTAATAATTGAAACCTTATGATTTGTATGTTTATGTGCCTTTTATTTACAGAAATAAAAGAAAACATTTTGCTCTGAACATAATTAAACCTCTTTAACCCATGTCTTTAACACTGCTGGGGCTAGATTAACCATTCTTTTCTGAGTAGAGGCTGGCTTGACCACAGTTGGGTGAGATTTGATGCATCTGTAAAAAATTATCTATATTATTTTTGGGCATGCATGCGGCATGGTTTACAATTGTCCAGCAGTGAGAAACTAGATTTGTCTAGTTCTCTCATTCCCTTGTTAATACAATCAATCTGAATGACAACTGCTATACAAAGATTTGTAAAGAATTGTGTTTATCATCATAAAACTGACAAAACATTAGCTCACGTTATTAGTAGGCTAACATTATTCTTGTACATACAGGCATCGCTGTTTGTACAGAAAGCACTGAATGAAAGAGGTTTCTTTTTGCTACCTGTAAACGTCTGTTTTTACAAATATTTATTCTAATCAAATTAATCTACGATAAACAAAGCAAACACCGGGACATTCTAAAAACGCTTAACGTGGCTTAACGTACCTAAACAGCAACCAGGGAAACCCAAATTTTTGTCAAACCTTACTTGTAATAAACACTAACCATTATGGACTTCTATGGGGGAGAAATTATATTTGTGATATTATTCACTTTATCTGTGGAATAAGGGCTCGTTCTTTTGACTGTAGTTACTGTTTATTACAAGTAAGGTTTGACAGAAATTTGGGTTTCACTGGTCGCTGTTTAGGTACGTTAAGCCACGTTAAACCTTTTTCACGTTAAGCGTTTTAGAACGTCCCCAAACACCGCGCAAGCTGTGAGTTGTTATCCGGTGTGGGTTGGGCTTGTTTTCAACTCCTCCCTCGACTGCAGTCGAAGGCCCATGTAATCGCTGCAGCCCGGAGACCTGCAAGTGGGAGGAGCTTACGCCAAGAACAGCAAGTAGGAGGAGCTTGAGAACAGCAAGTGGGAGGAGCTTATGCCGCAAGTAGGCTGGATTTCATCGTAGTTTAAAATGATATAAATATAACACATTTTCATAGTAGTTTAAACTGAAATTCTTAGTTTTGTCATTATTGTGTGTATCCAGTACCATTCACTGTCAACACTGAAATCACGTCTTATTCTTAGTTTTGTCATTATTGTTTGTATCCAATACCATTCACTGTCAACATTGAAATCATGTCTTTACACCTT
>JAFVLL020003573.1:0-14190 GCA_021397915.2 Tor tambroides | reverse complement strand
AATAATTTATCCCATTAATAATAAGGCCCTCAGTAGCCCTTTAGCCTTATGAAGACTGAATTAAACAGGTGATTTGCAATTACAAACTACAGGCCATGCATTTTCTGAAGTACTTTGTTTTCTGATAGCTGAACGTGTGTGAACGTCTGCACTTTGTCATCTTGTTTTGAGTTGTCAGTTCTCAAGAGGGTCCTCTGAAGTAAATGAGAAGGGAGGGATGGGATCGCAGTTCTCTGGTCCGCTGAAGCAGTTCTCATTTACTCTCTCTCTTTTCCATCTCTCCGCTTTGCTCTCTTGTGCATGATAACATGGTCTTCACATCACTTCCTTTAAGCCTCTGCATAGATAATGTCCCAATGAGTGAAGAACCCTCACAACATTCACTGAAACTGGTTTATAGATTCGATGGCCCTAGAAGAGAACTCGTTGGATGTTGGAAAGTGCTCTTTATTGCTTTATTAAAGTATTCATCCTCTTTTTGTATCATGATTAATGAAAATATTAAGTGGTTTTTGCAGATTGGGACATGGGATCCTGTGAGTGGTTTGAACATGACAGAAAACCAGAGAGGAAAAGCAGCCAATGTGACGGATTCCCTCTCCAACAGATCGCTGGTGGTGTCCACTATACTGGTAAATAAAAAAAAAAAAAAAAAAAAAAAAAAAAAAAATATTTTCATTATTTTTACACACTTTATTTTGTCTATTTTACACGCATAATATTTTAGTGATTGCATATGGAAATAATTTTCTTTATCTTTATCTTATCTATTTTCTTTTGTCTGATTTTACCCTAAAAAAAAACATTAAACACATCTTAAAAAAACATCAAATCAAACCTGAAAAACAATAAACAAAAACAATAAACAAACAAAGAAAGAAAGAAAACAAACAAACAAACAAACAAACAAACAAATAAATAAATATTATTATATTTATTTTAGTGCTGTCAAACGATTAATCACATCCAAAATAAAAGTTTTTGTTCACATAATATATGTGTGTGGACTGTGTATATTTATTATGTATGTATAAATACACACACATGCATGTATATATTTAAGAAAAATATGTTTTATATATATATATATATATATATATATATATATATATATATAATATGTTATATGATAAATATACACAGAGCACACACATATTATGTAAACAAAAACTTTTATTTTGGATGCGATTAGATTGACATCACTAATTTATTTATTTAACTTTAATTAGGTAAGTAAAATAAAATAATAAAAAGCTTTTTTCAGTGAAATAGATCCTGCATTTTTAGCATTGTACTGTACTTAGCACTATTCACTGCTGTGTTCCTGTTTTTCATGTGTTGTTGCTATTTATCTCGTATATTTTAAATGATGTGGAATAGCATTTTTAATACAGTATTCTCATACACTGACATTAATCTTTAAAACAGCAGACCTTGAAAAGTCTGTTCACGTATTATTGCTCCCTTCGCCCTCTTTTCTGAAAGTTCTGTGATATTTGAAGCCAAAGGCAGCTCACTCGTGTCAGATTACACTATCATCGTCCCTGAGTGACGGAACACTCTGGGTTTGTGGTTTAAGGCTGTTCCAACCATTCCGGTCTCTCACCACCAATCAGGATAGCAGCTTTGTTCCTGTCATCTTTTAGATGACATGCCTATTGATGAAATGCACTGAGAACACTCTTCAATTTCTGTAGAGACAATTGTATTAGCACACTTTTCTTTGAAGGAGCTCACTGTTCTCATTTAACTATCACTTCTGTGAGTGAGGTGTTTTTCCCTTACAAAACATTCATTCAAGTGTGCTGTTAGTGCACTTTTAAACTAATATTAAAAGAGTACACTTTCAGTCAACTTTTCCTATACTAATCAGAGATATTCTTTAGATATAGCATTATTATACTTTATTATGCATGGCTTTTATTTGTACTTAATGTTTGATCGATGTATAATTAAGTATAATTAAGTATTCTACTGTAAGTATATTTGGCTTACACTAACTAATATGCAGAAATGTCTAAGTGTATTTGGCTTACGTTTACTTAATCTTTAACCATGACGTACTTGATAGTTCAGCCTATTAAATACTTGTTAAATACTATTTTATTTATTTAAACACATATTGTCTTCTTTGAGGTAGTACTTCAGAATATGTTTTACTTGCTATCCTGAAAACTCTTTTATCTTGAAATGTTACACTTTATAATAACAAATCAGCTTTGTGGTGGAATAGCTCCCCTTACAAACAATGATGCATACTTCAAGTTGTTTTTTAACTTAAATGTAAGTAAAGTTGAAGTATATTTATATAGTAAGTATACAGTGCATTAGTAGTATACTTGGGAGTGCACTATTTCAGTACTCCTTGAGAGTAAACTGGCCCACTTTTTAGTTTATGAAAGTATACTTTTAAATAAGCTTGAAGTGTAAAAGTAGTAGATGAAGAATACTTGAAAACACTCTCAGTAAACTAGTTGAATAATTTTATACTGCAAGTGCTTGAAAGATTTGTCTAAGCAAACCTAACATTTAATATTTATCATTTACTATTAAAAAAAAAAAAAAAAAAGATTAAAAATTGGATATGTTCAATGCCTCACAGCAAGAAGTTTCCTTTGGGTGACAAATTCCTTCCTTAGCGATAAATGAGTAGTTTATAGTGTATGGGTAGTGTAGCTCAGATCATTCGTTTTTGGGAGAATATGTTGTGAAATATTTGAGTTAATTTTGATAGCAGAATTTGGTATTTTGGTATTTTTGAGCACAGATTGAGACTTTGTTGTGTACTCTATACTGGAAGCTTTTTCCTGGAGAAATATATAGTTTACTAACTATTATTGCTATTGTTGATTAAATCTTATTGTGGTCAAGGACTTGAAATATTGAAGGGATCTTATTTTATTATTATTATTATTATTATTATTATTTATTTATTTATTTTTTTTATGGGTAGATTTGTATAGAAATGTTTTTTTTTTTTTTTTTTTTTTTTACTTTCTTATTTGAGTAGTAACATATTGCTGCACTTTTCTTTAAAAAAGGTTTTAGGTTTAGGACTTAATAGATTTCCAGTGTGACCCTGTTCTGATCCCCAAAGTGTGAATGCTGATCACCGTCATTATAATTTATTTGTGAGTGTGCTCTGTATACTGAGCTGTAAATCTGCAATATTAATGGCTCTAATTTCTTTTTTCCCTGAAAGCTAAGAGCAACAAATACAGCAGAACAAACTGTGAGCTATCATCTGCTCAATTGTGCAATGCGACTGACACAAAATGGATTGACACTTAATTGACACTTAAAGCACTTGCTTTATCTGCGCTGAACTATCAGTGGCTCGTGATGCACAGTGGTCGAGCAAATGGTTTGTTAGAGCAGAATGCTGTTGATTTGGAGTTTAATTCTTACACTTTAAGGGTATTTATACCTCTTAAATTAATAAAACAGATTATGTGAATATGAAGAATGTTTACCTCAAAATGTAGAAGCAGGTGGAAGGGACTTTATGTGAAATACATACGCTTTTCTCGCAATTCTGTATTGTGTCAAAGCATATACACAAAATGTTTTTGATCTGCCTGTCTCAAGTCTATTGGAAAATCACATCAAAATATTCACAGAAATGTCACAAACTTGCATTAAAATTGCCTTCTGATTGAATGGATGAAAACAAAATGACAACATAGAGGTTAACAGGTTTAGTGTCACAGGAAACAGTCAATCTATATTTGACATTTGTGGCAAACTCTGCATTTCTGAATTTCCACGTCTTCTTTTTTTTGTCCTTTTGATCATGCAGAACGACAGTATTCTGAGTCAGAAAATAAAAATGAAAAGGCTTTATGCCTCGAACTTCCTTCACTGTTGCATCAGTCATCGTCTCTGATGATGGACTTCCTGTCAAATGGTGCAACTCTTTCAAATATTGGAAAATATTTAGAGATTTCAAATGAAAATATATGCAACATTTCCCAATTGTAGAGAATTATTAAAAACAGCACCAAGACTTAATGTCAGTAAGAGGGGAATGGATTTTCTTTATTGGCTTTGAAAAGCCTAATTTACTTACTAAGTGGGGGCAAGTTAACATTTAAAACTCTGAATATGAGATGAGTTATGACATTGGTGATGAATTTAAATGATTCATTATGCTGTGAATATCATGTTGGTATTCTTTAATCAGCCTCACAATAATAATAATAATAATAATAATAATAATTTCATGGGATGATTTTTTAAATGGTTTTAGATTTAGTTAATGATAACCCCGAAGGAACCTTCCAAAACCATTTGTCTTAAGCTTAGTGTAGTATGAGTGTTTTCATTCACTTTCAGTGGCCGATCAGAATGAATTAAATGCTGCAAATGCTAGTTGCCTGAGTCAGGCGGCCAAGGATCAAAGCTGTCATGAATGAAAGGAGAGAAAGTGTGAGAGGAGAGTGCTGGGAGGGGTGAATGCTGAGCGGTGAATGTCAGTCCTTACATGAAAGTTTAATGCCCTCAGGTTTGCCTCTGAAGCCATCATTGTGCCGCTGCAGAAAGGAAATTGTTATTAATAGGCTGTGAGCAAACATGCTGCAGGTTTGCTCTCAGATTTCTAAAAAAAAGTAACAAAAGAAGAGTTGAGAGATCTTATCACTGTAATAGGAAGCAAAAACTTTCATTGACTGTTCACCTTTGACTGTATAAGGCCATTTTTCCTAACCTTATGAATGTCAACTTTTTTATCAATAAATGTAATCAATAAATACACTTAGAATAATACTACACCATAGGGTTGTTAACAGTCAAATTAAATAAGTATCAAGAAATCTATCCATTTTTTTTTTTTTGCAATGCAGAGGCTGCATCTGAAGTGGCATTTACACAAACTATTTAATGCAGAAAAAGGTATAAGCAAGGTGGTATAAATGCATTTACACTGCTACTTAAATTGCATAATCAATGTTATGAGATAATATTATTATTATTTTTTTCGGTATAGAAATATAAAGTAATAGAAAAAAAATATAAAATATAAAACCAAAACTGCCATTAGGTGGCAGCAAGTCACTGTCAGTCAGTCCTTGAGTCACTGGATCATTCATTTGACTAATCCATTAAAAAAGGCTGATTCATTCAGGAATGAAGCAAGCTATGTTTCCTTCCAAAAGTGCAATTTAAAGTGTTTCCATCCAACGAGTCAAAGAGAACAAAATAGTCACTTCCTGATAAACCGGCACTATATATCACTAAGAAAAGTAGGAGAAGCCACTGTATATAATAATTTTCATATGTGATAAATTACTTGCATCTCAGAGCGAGCAGATGAAACACAATAACTGCGGTCACTGCTTTCAGAGGCGGATGCTGCTGTTTGGAAACGCAGTCATGTAAGACAATTATACAGAAATACTTTGATGACAGACATTGCTCAGGCATTTCAGAACGACCAAAACATCATTTTAGATGCTGTAGAACAAGATCGGTCTTCTGGTTAGTCAGGTTTTCCCATCCCATCGCTCAAGTCACATGACTTTTTTGACGCGCATGGTGGAATTTATTCGGTAAAAGCACTTCCATCGTAATTAATACACATTTTTTCTTATTGGATAAAAAGCTTATCCTACTCAATTGTGTGCATAAGTTTTTAATGTACATTTTTAGAATTTATGTGCATCTTGGCATTTCCATCCAGCGTTTTTAAATGCAATATTCCAAAATGCGCATACAAACAGGTGGATGGAAAGATAGCTAATGACTGTCTTTATGAATAGGTAAGTGAATTATTCACTCAGCTGATTCATTCAAAAAAGATTTATTTAGTGTCGAACTCATCCTGTTACACCTTATTTCCAGGCAGACTGGCGCACACAAACTGCCAGAAAGTACGTAGAACCGGCCAATCTGATCAGAACTTCTGATGTTCAGACAGTGGTTGCCAGTTTTGTGTGCAGTCTGCATCAGATGGCCAGTGAACTTACTGTAGGCTTCTGAGGAATAGTTTACTCGCACATCACAATACAGTTCCTTTTTTTTTTTTTTCTTATCTTCCAGGATGTTTTGTTCTCCAGGTCTGTGATTAATAGCTGAATGTTTCAGCATCACAATTTCAGGCAGCAGTCTGGGGTTGCTGAGTTCAGAAAACAGCATAAATGAACCAGTATAGTTTGTTTCCAAGAGTCAAAATATTCCCATTTTTAATTAGATGGCGAGTAATGGAAGGTGACTTAGCCTTTAGGGGCTGTTTCTCTCCTATCTGCTGAATGGATTACTGGTTTAATTAGAGTTTTTATTCTCTCAATTGCCCTTTTATGAGTTTAGATGCAATATTTGCTGTTCCTGAGAAGTCTGGAGTGTAAATTGTCTGAGGCAGGTCGGATGCTTCTTAGACAGAAAAGTAGCACAATTACATTTACATTACATTTGCATTTATGCATTTAGCAAACACTTTTATCCAAAGCAACTTACAGTAGAAGAAACATCAATTATATGATTTGCTTAGCATACAGTGCTATGTTTATTAGAATGCAAAAGTAGGATTAAACTCTGCCCTTGTTTCAGATTTTCTTGTCAAGTCTATTCTTGTCTAGTGTATCAAAATCTGTTTGTAGAATGATTATAAATTATAGAGTTTGATGATAACAAACAGTTTTGTCCACTTTCATCCACTTTCCTGGAGGATATATGGGTGTGTGTATATATATATATATATATATATATATATATACCACCCTTAAAAAGTGAACATTTAAGCAGTGGCCCATAATGTTTGTAATGAAACTATTATCACATCCAAAAAAAAATGTTGCGGTGCAAAACATCTTAATGGTTTTCAAATGGGCTTTGTTTCCTTAGGCGAAATATAATATCCTATTTTTGTCTTTTGATTTGGAGTGCAATATGATCTCTACATCTTGACAGGTTTTGTGAGATTTATGCAAAATGCGTTCAATAGGAAATAGATTTCATGACGAAGTTGCTTTTTGATGACTTTTAACAAACTTTTGAAGTGTTTTTGAGGTTGCCGCAGCAAAGTGCAGACATCTCCAAATTCACATTGTTGATCAAGGGAGGTTTGTAATGCAGAAATAGCAGGTTTTCAGCAACATTAATCAGAGACCTCTGGCACTTGAGAAAACGTAATGTATCTCCTGCTATTTTTCCGTGAAACATTTCACAAGTACTTCAAAGCATTCCAGAGCATTTTCAGATATTAAGATGCATCTTTTTCAGAGTTATGGGTAGCTGTCCTACCCATCAGCCACTGCTGCATTCTGACCTTGAATGATCTGCTTTCTTTTTGGCGTAAACAGGCGTATTCATACAAAGATGAGCTTTCAAGTATATGCTCTCTCATTCCCTGTCTTTCATCACAAATAGACATTTTAGTTGGAAGAAGAGCGAACAAATACTAGAAAAATACAATTCTAAGGAATGCATTTTAAAATGATCCAAAAATAATTGCAAAATCATCAGACTAATTAAAAACCCATTTGCAAGCAAAATGCCACTCTTCTGAACGATACGTTGGCTGCGCAGACTGGTGGATGTCGCAGATGTTTGAGCTCAGCACTCGAAATGAAACCCAGCTGAATGTAAAACCATTCACAAACAAAAGCCAAATGGAAAAGAAAGCTACGGTGCTCGCTGAGTGTTCGGCTTCAAGTCAAAGTGCTACGTGTGTTTAAAAAGCTCAGACAGTTATGAAATATTATCGCTTTCTGTGAGCAACCCTCTCCAACTTCAGCACTGTTTCCATGGAAATACACACATGCACAAACAACGCTCAAGTACAAAGAGCTCACCGGGGTTATTTGACACAGCTTTCGGCCAATGAAAATCTGATCTGAACACTAGAGGCCTGAAGGAGCATCCGGTCAGTGTTCATAAACTAAAGGTAGCTCTGACTGAGCTGGAAGCAACACAGGTTCCCTCTCTGCCAGACCGCTAACATCTCAGAGCTCTCATGTAAAAGCTCTCATTGGCTGATTTAGAGCTCTGGCCAAAACCTCATGCAACAAGAGCAATTTAGTCTAGCGGAATTCATGACCAGACATAGATGAAATATGAAACTAGATTTTGACGTTTCAGAAACTGTGACTGCTGCATTTCTATAGAAACTCCCCAACATGGTGCTATGGTGATTGCCAGGGCATTGTTATGCAGTTGCTAAGGGTTCTCACTGTGTTGCTAGGGTGTTCTGCATTCATATGCAGTTGCTAAGGTGTTTTGGATGGTTACTAAGTGGTTACTTAAATGGCCAGCTTCAAAAGAGCCCAGCCCAAGTCTCTATGATATTCTGATCTTTAGATTTGGATTAAGTCCCTCCTTATATGCAATATATATATATATATGCTCCTTATATGTAATATATGCTGCATGGTTCACTCTCAGAAAAAAAGAAAAGAAAGAAAAAAAAAAGGTACAAAAGCTGTCACTGGGGCAGTATTTTTTCAAAAGGTATGACTTTGTAACTAAAGGTTGCATAAAGGTACATATTAGTACCTAAAGTGTACATATTAGAACCTTAAATGTCCAAAAGTGTGCATATTAAAAAAAATGTACTGTTTTTAATGGACAACAAAAATGAAAGCAAGTGTGGCAACAGATCTATGACCTTTGTTAGCTGAAAACAAAATGGTGCATTCCTATAAACCTGTTCACAACAGTGACAAAATTTGATCATTCCAGCCAATAGGATGGAATCATCATCAGCCAATAGGATGTAAGCCTCTGGGTCATGTGTCTGGAGCTGCCATTCCAGTTAGACGTGAATGACAGTGCTTGATATTAAATGCAGTTGAGTATATATATATCAAAGTTGCTGTCAAAATAATAATAATAATAAAAAAGATTATTAGAGTATGTTTACAAGAAAATACAATTTCAGTCTTTCTTCAAAATTAATTAATTTAATTCAATGCATTATTTTCCATTTCTTTATAATTGTTTGTGAAATTTACTAGTATATTCTGAGTAAAAATATTTTGTAATCCAGTTTTTTTTTTCAGTGTATGCTTAATTAATAGAAAAGCTTGAAAAACTAACAGCTAAAGTTGGTCTGTGCTTTCATCAAACATAATATGTTCTAAAACTCAAAAATAATATATATATTTTTCTCGTTAATCTGAGATCAATTACCTTGCATTTTAATTAAGATGAGCATTAACAGTATTATAGTGAAGGACTTTCTTACTTTGTCTACTTTGTGTATCAGAAATATTGTGTATTTCTATTTCTCTGTATTAAAACAGGAAATATCTGTATTATCATATGAGTTTTATATTTTATATAGTATGAATGTGAGTAGTGTAATACCTTTATTGTTTAATGGCTCATTTTGTATTAAAGATCAACATGCTTTTCTGTGATTAGTTGTGCTTGTTGTGTACAGGTCTTAGGGTGGCTGAATTGACAATGTTTTCAAATGTCAGAGAATCTATGAAAAAAAAAAAAAGTTTACACATAGAGCAATGATGCATGAGAGGAACTGTTGTTTCTATGCCGGGCTCCTGCTGTGAACAGGCTGCCTCTCATTGGTTCATTAGGACCGTGAATATGCGGGCGGTAAAGCAGCGTGGGGGCGGGAAAGCGCTTATCTCTCTCTGCTGCAGCTCCCCTGGCACAACACATTTTCCTGAATAGTCTCAGTGGTATAGAAGGATCACCTCACACCAGCTTCCTGTAATCTGAACCAGATATCTGCATTCATATTGCCAAGATCAGCTGTCTTATATTGCTGATTTGTTGCTCATGCATCACAATAGTTAACACCATGTGAAAGGAACAGTTCAGCCATAAATAAAAATGGACATTGTTTTCTCATCCTCATGTTGTTCCAAATCTGAATGCATTGGTTTAATTCTGTGAAACAGAAAAGAAGATAGTTTGAAGAATGTTGGTGTTCAAACTGTGACTGTATAGACAAAATAGTAATCAAATATATATTTTTTTCAAATGGTGCAAACAAATCTAAATATTGAGAAAATCGCCTTTAAAGTTGTCTAAATGAAGTTCTTAGCAATGCATATTACTAATCAAAAATGAAGTTTTGATATATTTACAGTAGGAAATTTACAAAATATTTTCGTGGAACATGATCTTTATTTAATGTCCTAATGATTTTTCGCATAAAAGAAAAATCAATAATTTTGACCCATACAGTGTATTTTTGGCTATTGCTACAAATATACCCCAGCTACTTAAGACTGATTTTGTGGTCCAGGGTCACATATTATTATATTATATTATATTATATTATATTAAGCTGTGGTACAATAATATCATTTTTCACTCCCTGTGGCTACACACCTCTGTGGGTGCGCAAGCCCTATCAGACATATATCAGACATATTTCTGACAATCAGAGCACAATGTCTTCTCTCTCCACAGGAAGAGCCTTACGTGATGTTCAAGAAGTCAGATAAGCCGCTATACGGTAACGATCGCTTCGAGGGCTACTGCATCGACCTGCTGCGAGAGCTGGCTGCCATCCTGGGCTTCACCTATGAAGTGAGACTGGTGGAGGATGGCAAGTACGGAGCGCAGGAAGAGAGCACAGGCCAATGGAACGGCATGGTCCGAGAACTGATGGACCATGTGAGTCAGACTCCACAATCCAATACTGTTTTGATTGCACTCAGTTTGGCTCTTTTCCACTCTGTACAACCCTGCAAGGTTGAGCAAAATTGGCTCCCTTTCAAATCATCAATGTGAATATATATATATTTGGTCACCCCCTGCCCTCACCAAAGATGTTGGAATTTAAAATTGAAAAAAAAAACTGGAAGAAGAGTTTATTGAGTAGCAACTCAAAGAAATCCAAGATAATCGCACAAAATCTTTGTGACAAATAATAATCATTTTTTTTGACTAATTATATTTATTCCCTGATGTTTCCCTAAACTGATTAGACTGATTTCTTTCTCAGTACTATCAAAACCATTAAAGCAAATTTGATATAGCAGCACATAAAGTGAATCGAGATGAGCGTCTATACTCAACAAGGCTGGATTTACTGCATTTATTTCAGTATAAAATAAGGTAAAAACACTAATATTATGAAATATTACAATTTAAAACAAGTTTTATATTTCAGTATATTTTTAAATGTTAATTATTCCTGTTTTCTATGTCACATGATCCTCCAGAAATCATTCTAAAATGCAGATTATCTGCTCAAGAAACATTTCATATAATTATCAACGATGAAAACATATTTTTTTCCTAAGGATTTTTTTATTATTATTTTTAAAATGTTTGAAGCACAACATTTATTTAAACTCTTCTTTAACATTATAAAACTCTTTCATGTCACTTTTGATCAGCTGAACATTGATGCCCTTGCTTAATGAAATTATAAATTTCCTTAAAAAAAAGAAACACCCCAAACTTTAGTACAAATTCAAACTCATCTCTTTCCCATATGTTGTGTGTACAGTATTCATACTAAAAATAAAATTAAATCATATTATTATTAAAAACTACACTGCAGTGATATAAATTTCTTTGAATATCCTTCCATCTTAATTCTACTTCTTTGAACCGAAATTTGAATTTTGCCTCCTGTTTGCTGCCTCGATTCAAATTTAATTACTTTATTAAGAAATTGTAGTGTAATTTATAAGGCGTTCCTAATTCAATTCAGTGCAAAATCCTGACACATTTTTACTCTGCTGCAGAAGGAACTTGTCAAGATTATACAATGAAAGGAGATGCTTTCAGTGTAGAGAGGAAACAGATATGAAAATAAGATTAACAGTGCGTGTGTGCGCGCATAGCAGATGGTACGAAATGCGATAAAATAAAACTCAAGCACATACTGCCGAGAGGACACAAAGTGAAAAATCTGGCATTAGTTTTCCCCCCATAGAGCTTATTAAGCACATACATTTTCACAAACACACACACATTCAGGAGCAAACACTGCCCTTCGACACCCTCATTAGATTCCACAAAGACTAAGATAGGAATAAACTCATTGCTGAGAAGAGTGCTGCACACCCCATATTCAATAGTATCCATTGCTCCAACCGATACATCAGGCATATCTCTTAGTCACTGCTCCTCAATTGGTCATGGTCGGATCGTCTGGTGTGAAAGCGGAGGGGGTGTGTGTGTGTTGTCGTAACATTCCCCGGCAAACCCCCCCACAAGACGAGAGCAGGACAGACTGTAATTGGCCTTGACAAGCTTTCAGAGCAGTCTGGAGTTTGCAGTTTGCCAGTACGTTGATGTGCTAGAGATAAAAATATCTTGTCAAAGGACTTTAGAAGAAAAAAAGGAAGGTAGCGAGACAACATCTGCTCACTTCTGGCATTAATTTGCCCCCTCTGGGAATAATTATAGACAATCCAATAATTCTAGACGGAAGCCTTTATTTTGACTGAAATTATACCAATTCTAACAGTAAAAGTAGTGAAATTGAACTAAATGTCAGTTTTAGGGGCACAGCCGTCTTAGCTGGTGTCAGCGTTTCGACAGCAGACCCTCTATCAGTTCTGGAGGAGGAATAACGGCCTTACCGTGCCTTACCGGATGTTTCTTTGAAGAATTATCATGTTGAAATTGTACCGGGTTAAATCTCAGATTCACAATCATACTGCAGTCAAACGATGAATCCTCAGTACTAGGCTTGAAAATGTGTCATTTGAATCTTAAGACATATGCCTTTAAAATAAGTTTGAGGGCTCAAAACTATTGTACATGATTTAAAAGAGATATAGTCCAGGATTCCTTTGCCCTCTAGATACTTTGTCATTTGATTTCTTTCTGTTTTATTTGGAGTTTGAGAGGCACAAATAAGAAAGTTTTAAGTTATAAGGTTGATTGTATAATCCACATGTAAAAACTGTTACTGTGCATTACTGTTCAAAAAGTTTCCACCAAAATATTAAGCAGCAAAATGTTACGTTTGCTTTTTTCTGTCTTTTTCAGAATGATTTCTGAAGGATCACATGACACTAAAGACTGGAGTAATGGCCTGTTTATATCAAGATCGATAACTATAACTATAATAATAACTATTAACATCCACATCAATAACATCCTGTCTCTTATAAGCACAAACTGCAGTTTTGTCATCTGACAATTTGAATGTTCAAACTCTTTAAAACAATTTGTATTGTCTGCCAATGTTTTATTAGCTGAAAAAAATGTACCCTTATTTTACTGTATTTTTGATCAAACAAATGCATCCTTGATGAGCGCAAGATACTTCTTTCATAAGAAAAGAAAAAAGAATATCTGGTCACACTTTAGATTAGGGAGCAATTATCTTTATTAACTAACTACATAATTGCGATTTTTGCCTCAATGATCTCCTAATTTGCTGCTTATTAATAGTTAGTAAGATAGTTGTTACATTTAGATATGGGGTTGTATTAAGGGATACAGAATAAGGCATTAATATGTGCTTTATAAGTATTAATAAACAGCCAGTGTGCTAGTACCTTACATGCTAATGAGCAACTAGATAATTGTGAGAATTTGGCCCTTAAAATAAAATGTTACCACCAATCTTACTGAGCCCGAAAACGTTTGAACACCTGTGAAAAGCACAGGAGCTGTGAAAAGCTGCGTTGTTGCTTGACATCTGTAAACAATCTGTTATGGCATGTTAACTCTGGACACGAGAGAAGCATCACATCTCAATTTCTCTCATTATCAACAATTAAGCCGCCTGCACTGGATGCAGAACAGACTATATGCAGTAGTTTTCTGCTTGCTGTTGGATTTTTCCTTGCTGAGAATATACAGTGGTATAAACAGTACAGCAGAATCTCTACCAGTTGACACATTTCAGCCCTTACATGATACATACAGTCACACTCCTCACTGATATGCTAAGAAGACATGGTTTTGATTATTGCAGCTGCGGTTGTCACAGTGATGACAACATCACGCAAGCCACAAAAAAATAATTTGAGGGCATGTTGAGTAGCGTTTGTGTAGGCAGGGCCATTCCTAAGCATAAGCAAACAAGGCGGTTGCCTAGAGCGTCATTATCTGCCTTCTGAGGCAGCAGCCAATGGAAATGGAACCTCTTAAGTGACTGGAATGCTCTACATAGACTGCAATTTGTTTAGGCTAAAATGATCAGCATAATTATAGTGCCTACCGTTTGCATTATTATTTGCATTGGGAGTGTGCCTATTATGCCTTAAAATGCTTGGCTTGCAATTTTTTTTTCTTTTCCCCCAATTTGTA
>JAFVLL020003572.1:0-20307 GCA_021397915.2 Tor tambroides | reverse complement strand
CACAAATGATTATAGAGAATTAAAATATTAAAATGGTTATAGATCATAAAATTGTTGGCAACAATTTCCAATAAGGTCATTGAAATATTTTTTAAAAATAGTTATAGATCATAAAAAGTGTTGGCAACAATTTACAATAAGGTCTCTTTTTTAACATTAGTTAATGCATTAACTAACATGAACTAAAAAGGAACAATATGTTTTTAAATCATTTATTAATCTTTTTTAATGTTAGTTAATACTAACATAAAAAATATTCACTTTGTTAATTCACAGTACATAAAGTAATCTTAAGATACTAATATATTAATAAATTTTGAACTTAACATTAATTAACATTAATAAATGTTATATAATTATTGTTCATGTTAAGTAGTATAGTTCAATAATATAGTTTTTAACATTAGTTAATTCAAAACTAACAAATAGGCAGTCAGGGGGACAAACAGGCCTTTCGTGGTCATATAGGTGGTCAGGGGGACGAATAGGCTGTTCGTGGTCACATAGGTGGTAAGGGGGACGAATAGGCTGTTCGTGGTCACATAGGTGGTGAGGGGGACGAAAAGGCTGTTTGTGGTCACATAGGTGGTAAGGGGGACGAATAGGCTGTTCGTGGTCGGTGGGCGGTCAGGAGGATGAATAGGCTGTCAGTGGGCGGGGCCTGGGGGATGTCCTTAGACGGCCAGAGGGCCAATGGGGAGCTCCCGGCAACATAAGCTCTCCGTGGGATGTTTAGGCTGCCTTTGGATGCCCACCCCCAACCTATTCGACGCGTCTCCCGTAGGCGGTTTGTGTTCAGTGTTCAGGAGTCTGCCCCCCTGTGGCCGACCCGCAGATTGCAACAAAAGGCGCAAAAATGTGTGAAAATTCGCCGCCGCTCCGCGGGGCCCCCAGGCCCCAGCCAACGCCTCAGACGGGGCTGGCAGGGGCCTCCCCTCGGCGCCCGGGTGGTCGTCGCGGGCGGGAAAAATCATCTAGGGGGCGGTGCGCAGCGTCCAAGAACAGCCTGCCACGCAGCACCTAGTAGGCGCCAGGCGGACCCCGCTCCTCCGGTGATGGCCTTAGGCAGAGAACGGCACTCCTGGCCGTGTCTAGGGAACTGGATCCTCTGGAACCGGCAACAGCACTCCTGGCCGTGACTACGGAACTGGATCCTCTGGAACCGGCAACGGCACTCCTGGCCGTGACTAGGGAACTGGATCCTCAGGAATTGGGAACTGAAGTGAGCCGCAGCTGGCAGGCTTGACGTCGTAGTGGCCGGCGGGCTTGACTTCAGAACGGCCGGCGGGCTGAGAGAGCCGCAGCCGGCAGACTTGACATCGGAACGGCCGGCGGGCTTGAAGGAGCCGCAGCCGGCAGACATGACATCGGAACAGCCGGCAGGCATGAGTCAGCGGCGGCCAGCGGGTTTTGGTGAGCCGCGGACGGCGGCATTGATTTCCCAGCGGACGGCGGGCTTGCCACAAGAACTGCAGGCGGGCTTGGGTGAGCCACGGACGGCGGCGTTGATGGGTGAGCCGCAGACAGCGGTGTGAACGAGCGGCAGCCCATGAACTTGACTTTGGAACCGCGGACGGCGGGCTTTAGAGAGCCGCGGACGGCGGTGGACTTTTCCCCGCAAACGGCGGGCTTGAGGGAGCCACGGGACAAAACACAGGAACAAAACAAAACTTTAAAAAACGAACAAAACAAAAAGATGAAGGGGCGCCGCTTACTGTTTTGGTCTGGACTTCTGTCACGGTGCACACAGCAAGGATGAACGAGGAACACGGAGATGAGGATGTAAACTCAAATAACAGTCTTTACTTCAAACAAGGCAAGGTAGACACAGACAGGAACACCGGGGAGTAACGAGTAGACCAGACGATACGAAACTGAACAGGCAGGAACTTAAATACACAGGCTAATAACACAAACACAGCTGGAACAGAATTAACTAATAATCACACTAAACAAGAACCGGAAACAAACCAAATATGGAAACATGAGACAGGAACACAAGACACACACGACAGAGGTCTGACACATACCACTTTGCCAAATGATTCCCGTTATTTCAAAGGTCCTTACAGCTGACTCTGGAATATGTCAGAATACATAAATCAAGTCAGCCATATCTTCTGTTACTTTAAGTTTGCTGAGCAGAACACAAATTATGAGATGATGTGAAATCAAAAATCAAAATGTCAAGATGCAACTGTCAGGGATCCTTCACAGTCACCTCAGTCACCGGCCACAGCAATCACCAGATCTCTATCACCTGTCGTCTGATCACCCGCACCTGCAGCCACTAATCATCACTCCTACAAAGACACGCTTCCCACAGACTCTCGCTGTCCGGTCTACCGTTCACTACCCCGAACAGTCTCCAGACCCTGTTACACTTACCTGTGCTATACTTACCTTTCAGACCTCCTATGATCCTCCCGCGAGACTCCTTCGATGTTCCCCGTTTGTTCCTGGTTCCAGCACTCCTCCGATCCTGCAAAGAGACACTCACTTCAGTTAACAGCTAAGACTCATTTGAACTGTTCCAAGCTCCAAGATACTCACCAGCCTTTCTCTCCACACGATCAGCACTACCTGTCAATAAACCTCCTGTTGTTCCACTTACCTGTTGTTTCCGCCCCTGTTTGTGACAGCAATAGAGGTTTACTTTTGTTGCGTTTAAATTGAAATTCCCTTTTCTAGTTGTAAAGATTAAAACAAGGTTAAGATACTGATAAATAGTAGTGTTTCGTTCAACTCAGACTCGACCCTTTTGGACTTGGACTCATCTCGGACTCGATTGCTTAAATACTCAGACTCGACTTAGGTGGACTCAAACCCAGCAGTACTACCGTACTGCTACAGGATCTCATGTGTTGGTCAGAAGGCTTGAAATGGGCTACATGGAAGTTCCTTTACACCGCATTCACCTTAATTCCAAGCGTGTGTCAGGTGATGTAGTTGTAGGAATTTGTGCTATGCTTCCTATCCCTGGTGTCACTTTCATACTCGGCAATGACTTAGCCAGGGGTAATGTTTAGGAGAAGTCGGATGGTGGAGTTCCACCTATAGTAGCTCCAATTGTATAGGGATTGAAAAGATCTTCTGATTGTCCTAATTTATTTCCTGTTTGAGCGATAACTCAAGCGATGACCAAGAGAAGGATGTCAGATGAAATAGAAAATGTTCTTAGTGATACTTTTATTTAATCTATAAACTCTTAATCAGAACCTGATACTATGTACACTGTGGCCGAAGATGAGATTCCTGTGCATGAAGTACCATCTGTTGATGACCAGACTGACAAGTTTGCTTCCATGTCTGAAAGGCCATTTATTTGTGATGACCATGTTAACATTTGTTCTTTGTCTCCACTTTATAGTGTGACTCGGGATGAATTAACCCAAGCTCAGAACGCAGACGAAACTCTTCAAGATTTGTTCTCCTTAGCTGCTGATAGAGGACAAAATAAAATCGTGTCTTCCTTCTACTTTCTTCAAGATGGATTGCTTTGTAGACAGCAGCCTATGAATTCTGACTCTTCACTTGATCCTAGGATCCAAATTGTAGTTCCTCTTACTTTTCGTCAAGCCGTCCTACAGTTATCACACCAGGGCCTTGTTGGTCATATGGGGGTACGGAAGACTTATGATAGAACTCTCAGAAAATTTTATTGGCCTAGAATCAAGAGGGATGTGGTTAATTATATACGATCTTGCCACATTTGTCAAATGACTGGAAAACCAAACCAAAAGGTACCATTGGCTCCTTTACAGCCTATTGCTGTAGTTACCACTCCGTTTGAACATTTGATCATTGACTGTGTCGGTCCATTACCACGATCTAAGGCTGGGCATGCTTACTTGCTTACTGTAATGTGTCCGTCTACACGTTATCCTACAGCTTATCCGCTGAGATCGATTACAACTAAATAAATTTTAAAGGCTTTAACGAGTTTTATATCTGTGTTTGACATTCCAAAAACCATTCAGTCTGATCAGGGCTTAAATTTTATGTCCCGACAATTCTCAAGTCATGCAACAACTCAAGGTTAAACACGAAGGGCCTCATTCATGAAACTTGCATAAATATATGAGTAAATTCTGAGTAATTTGTGCGTAAAACAGATCTTCCCGATTCCAGACGTCCGATTTGTTAGTTAAACACGTGTATGTTAATGAATTCCAATCATTCGCAAATAGGGCGCTCGTGCACACTCATTCACAATTAGCATAATCCCCGCCTATGAATTACAGCTTCGCAAATTGCATGTCCAGGAACACAGTGGAATATTCTGGTCTACTTTCTCAGGTTTGGCTCCAGTACCTATTGCATAAATGTAAAAAATACTAATAAGCAATATGCCTAACAATAAATATTCAATAGCGTGTGTCCGCAAAAGTGTTTTCAGCCAGCTGAAAAAATGTCAGGCGCTCTTCTTAAAATGACCAGCTGGTGGTGCTTGAGAACACTTTGGTGACACGGTGTTTTTCCAGCTGATACACTTTGGTTGCTATGATATGGAATATCCACAGCAGCAATATATTACTAGTATCTAATTTTTAAGTATTTTACTAAATATAAAAAAGCAGTAACCAGTAATATTGACTTCTCCATTGTAGGCAGTCGTTGTACAAGTAGGATGGTTGGTCGCTATTTGTCTCACCCGTTCTCTATTTATGGCTGGGTAAATAGTGACAGTGATGAGCGCAGCGTTTTACTGCAAACAAACAAAAAAAAAAAACTTAAATTTTTAATTAAAAATTAAGGGCAAGTGCAAATTAACTTGTAATTATTATTGCAGTGCATCAAAATACAGTGTCATCAGATTGCCAAAAAGAACACAGAACGTTTTACGCACCATTTACAAGTGGTAGGGAGCAGGTGTACATTTTTCGTATCCAACTAACATTTTGAAAATACATTTTCATGAATTATAAGGTTTACGTCAGAACGGCTTTATGAATGATTTACACAAAAATTCACTCTGCTCGTGTTTCATGAATGAGGACCAATATCTTAAGAGCTTACCACCCCCAGAGTCAAGGAGGGTTGGAAAGGTTCCATCAGACTCTTAAGTCACTTTTGAGATCGTATTGTGTTGAACTTGATTGTGACTGGGAGGATGGACTTCCTTGTATGCTTTTGGCTATTCATGAGGTTGTGCAAGAGAGCACCGGTTTTAGCCCTAATGAACTAGTATTTGGACATACTGTCAGAGGCCCTATTGCTCTTTTGGCAGATGAATGGAGAACACCTGATCCACCTGAGAATCTACGTGAGTAGTTTTCGTTATCGACTCTATGAAGCCAGAGCTATTGCTCTACGAAAATTAGGTAAGACTCAGAAAAAGATGCAGAGGTTGTTTGATCATAAGGTTCAGGCAAGAAGTTTTCAGGTAGGCGATCAAGTGCTCGCTTTTTTACTTTTTTTGAGTAGTCCATTCCAGGCTAAGTTTACTGGACCGTATACGATAGCGAAGTGTTATCCTAATAACAACTATCTTCTAAACACACCTGATCGTCGAAAGAAAGTACAGGTTTGTCATGTTAATTTATAGAAACCATATATGACTCCTGTATCGTCTCTGCCTGTTAATGTTGTGACTACTGATATCATAGATTCAAGTGTCTCAGAAACATCTGTAGAGATGGCTGATGTTCTGGAGGAGAAGAATGGTCCTGGTATAGTGGAAGGACGCCTTAACAACTCTGAGGTTCTTGTTAATTTAGCTTATCATTTGTCTCATTTGTGTGAACCAGAGAAGACTGATATAATCAAGTTGGTAAATTTATTCCCCTCTCTCTTTTCTGATGTTCCTACCCAAACTCATGTCATTGAGCACGACATTGATGTTGGCACGGCTCAACCTGTAAAACAACATCCATATCGAGTAAACCCTGTAAAAAGGAAATTGCTTCAGAAAGAGGTGGATTATTTACTTATAATTTAGCAGAACCCAGTTTCAGTTCTTGGAGCTCTCCCTGCATTTTAGTGAGTAACGCTTATAATTAGGGGTGCTCCGATTGATCGGGTACCGATCATTATTGGCCGATGATCACTTTGGAATGTTTGATCGGCGGTCTCTAAAAAGGCAGATCTCAAAAAAAAAACAATCTCAATCTGATGACGCGCGTGCCATGAGAGGTTTGGCACGACATGCAGCGTACCGTCTCAGTCTCTGTCTGGCGCGGGTGAAATAATTATAATGCTGAAGGTGAGGTACAATTCATATTTATTCATTAAACAACACAAAGTAATTTGAAACTTTCTGTGAGACATCATTTCATAAACAGCCTGTGTGAATCATCTCGTGCGCTTTCTCTCTCAAAATGCACAAATGGCTTCAGATCACATCACATCTGCATTATAAGCGAGCTGCACGCTGCATAGTTGTCACAGGAATTGTCACTTGCACAATAGAGGCAGTGTCGTATCGTTACTAAAGTTTATAAATCGCTTTTCTTGTTAATTCTTGCCAGTGTTTAACCCATTGGTCTCAAACTCAATTCCTGGAGGGCCACAGCTCTGCACAGTTTAGCTCCAACCCTAATCAAACACACCTGATCCAGCTAATCAAGGACTTCAGGATCACTAGAAACTTCCAAGCAGGTGTGAGTTGGAGCTAAACTGTGCAGAGCTGCGGCCCTCCAGGAATTGAGTTTGAGATCAATGGTTTAACCATTCAGCGTTCGCACGCTCTCCTGGAGACCATGTGCTTATGCACACTTGCAGCGCACATACATAATGCCAGGTTCACATTACTCCGTTTGCAGTGCGTATGGTGCGTATTTTTCCGCACTCATCAAGTTAATGGATCAGAGTGTTCTGCACGCGGTTGCGGTCCGGCAGTGCGTTCAGGAGCGGTGCGTCTGCAGCAGTGCAGAGATCGTTTCCGCACCGAGTCTATCTTTGCTGTACTGCACGCACTGAATTAAAGTGATAGTGCATTGTTTGCGGTAAATATGAACATAGATTGACACGAAAATGTAGTAATTACACTATAAATGCATATAATTAAAGTCTACTGTGTTTCAGAGTCATCACATGTGGCTTTTTGGCTAGGTTTAAAGGAAAAGAGCACTTTTAGATAAACAAGGCAATAATAGATGGCACTCGTGGAGGTATGGAATAATAGCTTGTATACCTATGCTTGTAATATAGATTTAAATGCAAAAGAAAACATAGTAGAGCTGACTGTTTATGCCAGTCATAAGTTAATTTAGAATGTTTGTGATAACATAAGAAAAGTAGTTTAAATGTTGTGCCACTTGCTTGAGCAACTTAATATATAAATCTAGAAGTAGCCTAAATGCAAAAGTAAAAAGCATTGGATAATGTGTTTCTTATATTTACTGCATTTAAAAACACGTCTATAAAGATTGTATTACTGTAAAAGAAAAAAGAATCACAATGAAAAAGCATTTTCAGTAACAATGTTTGGATTTGAAATCAAAATAATGGATAAATGTTGTGTTTGTGGTAAACAGATGGATCAGTAGTGGACTCCTGTGTGAAATCAGGCTTGTGCTGTGTGTAAGCTTTTCTGCAACAATTGCACAATTGTAAAAACAAAAATGCACTGGATGATCAAACATTTAGGTGAGATAAATGTATATTTTTGAAAAATGTCTAAAAAACTGATCGGAGCATCCCTACTTATATTTCTTATCTTTCTTATTTCTTATTTACTTATATTTCTGTAAGTTTCTTACAGGAAACTTAACTCTTTGACAAAACCTGATTGTTTCCCTCTACCCAGAATTGACGACTGTGTAGATCATGTGGGTTCTGCACGGTTTGTCAGTAAATTCGACTTCTTGAAAGGTTATTGGCAAGTGCCTTTAACTTCCCGTGCTAAAGAACTATCTGCTTTTATTACACCTGATAGTTTTTTACAGTACACTGTTATGCCTTTCGGAGTTCGAAATGCTCCCGCTACATTTCAGCGGTTAGTAAATCGAGTGTTGTCTGGGATGACCGGATGTGAAGCTTACCTGGATGATATTGTTTTGTACAGTTCTTCTTGGTCTGAACACCTCGCACAAATTAAAGAACTTTTTGAGCGTTTGGCTAAAGCGAACTTGACTGTAAATCTTGCCAAGTGTGAATTTGGCAAGGCTACAGTGACATATTTAGGTAAGGTGGTTGGCGGAGGATGCGTAAAACCAATCAACGTTAAAGTTGAAGCTGTCTGTAGTTTTCCCACTCCCACAACTCGACGTGAGTTACGATGTTTTCTTGGGATGGTGGGTTACTATAGGGGTTTTTGCCAGAACTTTGCAAATGTAGTTGCTCCTTTAACAGATTTGAGCCCGAAGAGACCTTTTGAATGGTCACAACAGTGTCAATGTGCCTTTGATAACGCAACGTCTCTTCTAGCCAATGCTCCTGTGTTAATGGCACCTAATTTTGAAAGACCTTTCTTACTTGCAGTTGATGCTAGTGCTTATGGCACTGACGCTGTTCTTCTGCAAGAAGATGTTAAGGGAATCGAACATCCGGTCAGTTATTTTTCAAAAAAATGTAATCGTTATCAGCAACTGTATTCTACGGCAGAAAAAGAGGTTTTAGCCCTGGTCTTAGCCATTCAACATTTTGAGGTCTATTTAAGTACAATCTGTGGTCCTATCATTGTTTACACCGACCATAATCCACTGACTTTTTTTAGATTGAATGCACGGTAAGAATCAAAGAATCATGAGGTGGAGTCTTATTTTACAGCCCTTCCACCTACAGATTAAACACATTCGTGGCAAGGACAACCTATGCTGATGCTCTCTCGTGGCTGTAAGCTATCCCAGTAGTGTTGGGTATATTTTGGCTGTATTCGAAATCGCCCCCTATACCCTCATTCACTATTCCCTACATTAGTCCACTCATACAGTTCACTTGAAGGACTGAATGAAAACATGTGAGTGAATTCGGACACTGAGTGCACCGGAAGGACTGCTGCTTTTGCATAGTTTGTGCTGCTGTTTAATAATTATTTGAAAAGACAAATCCAGTAGTAAGATTAAAGGGTTTATCTTGAACTCTGTCATGGAAATTATGTATAAACCCGTTAAACAACTTAATAGTCAATTTACAATGAATTTGTACTTGTGTTGTATTACGCCATGGACAAGCGCTTTTAAAATGAATGGATGAGTCAGCTGCGAGCGCCATCTTCTGGCGAGATGCAGGAATTCATTCGGCTCACGACTCTCACAGTGCATTATGGGTTATCTCTAGCCATTTAGTGTACATTAGTTGTACACTCGTTTTTGCGGTGCATTGTGGGATTGAATGAGTGCACTCGACAACATCCACTATGGTTTTGGTCAACACTAAAAATGGCTTTTGTTGTTGTTTGTTTTCTCCTTTTCCTCTCTCTAGTTTTCTCTCTGATGTCCTAGGGCCCAGGAGTCTGGGAGTGAAATGGAGTGGGATTTATGGAGATGAGTATTAATGTTTTTGTATAATACAAAATATTATTGTATATTTAAATGGATGTTTTGCATGTGTACATGTTTGTTTTTCTTGTTTGCTTTGCCGGTTCTTTAGGGAACCTCCTTTTGGAGTGGGAGGTGTGACGACCCTGAGTCTTCTCCGAATCCTATTGGGCAGAGTGTGGCAGTTTCTGATTGATCTTCCCCATGTTAATTGTTAATTAGAGTATATAAGTGTGTGTGTGTGTGTGTGTGTGTGTGTGTGTTAAATGGGATAGGCACTCTGTGGGATGATTTCTCAGGAGTGACTCTGGTTCAGTATGTAAGACCTTGTTGACCCTCTTACATTTGTTTTTCCTTTGCATTTCTTATATCATGTATTTAAAGTTTTATTGTTATGTTTATTTCTTTGATTTTCTTTATTATCCCTAGACTTCTTTATTATCATTACTGACTGTTGTTGTATTAGTTTAATTCAACAAAACAATTTGCATTAATATCTTTTGTTGTTTGATCCCTCTTTTATCTTGTGGCTTTAAAACGAGCGGGTCGTAACAGAAGAAAACAAACACAACCCCAGGTATTTATTCAATACAGTGGATAAATTAACAAAAAATAAAGCATCAACGGGCATTGATATTTCCAACAGTATATCAGTAATGGATTTATGAACTTTAGAGATAAAATTGTAACCATGCAGCCATCAGCTACAGTATCACATCAGACAGTGCACTATAGATCCCCTGAGGAGCAATTCCACTCATTCTCTACTATAGGACAGAAAGAATTGTATAAACTTGTTAAATCATCTAAACCAACAACATGTATGTTAGACCCTATTCCATCTACGCTATTAAAAGAGGTGCTTCCAGAAGTCATAGATCCTCTTCTGACTATTATAAATGTCACGGTTCATGGGTCCGTG
This sequence comes from Tor tambroides, assembly GCA_021397915.2. Taxonomy (NCBI): domain Eukaryota; kingdom Metazoa; phylum Chordata; class Actinopteri; order Cypriniformes; family Cyprinidae; genus Tor; species Tor tambroides. The sequence goes on along the minus strand of JAFVLL020003572.1, from coordinate 9,963 downwards.
TGTGTGTGTGTGTTGGCTGTGTGTGTTGTGTGTGTGTGTGTGTTGTCTGCAGCATCTGGCAACCTAGCTATCTAATCAGGTGTCCACACCTCCTTGACTTTTAGTTTACACTGTGATCGTGTCGCGGTCCTGCTTGGATTAGTTTCCTTGTGGCTGGGCTTCACTTTTAATGAACTTTCGCTTCCACTAGCTCGGATTACGCTCTCTTGGATTATTGTCTCTTGGAACTGTTGCTGTTACTATTGTTCTGAGTTTTTGTAATAAAGTGTTATCTTTCACTCATTATTGGATCTGAGTTTTGATATCTTGACAGAACGAACTGACCCGAAAATGGATCCAGCGAGTGCCGCTGAGCTAAGAGACTTTTTAGAAAGCAGTAACACAAGAATGACTAAACAAGAGGAACACAATTCGCAACAATTACACAATCCCCACATTAACTGGGTTAGTGATTCAGTCCTTGCATGGAGTGATGAGTGTCACGCTTCTTGTTTGTTGTCTGCCTGTTCTTCTGTGTCTTGGTCTGTTTTTCAGGATGAGCATGTGGACCTGTCAAGCATGCCCAGTGAGTACCTCAACCTGAAGGGAGTGTTTAGTAAGTCTTGAGCTGCTTCTATTCCTCTGCATCATCCCTATGACTGTGCTATAGACTTATTGCCAGGTACCTCTCCGCCTAAAGGCAGATTATAATCCGGAGAGGGAGGCCATGGAGAAATATATTTCTAATTCTCTAGTGGCCAAGATCACCCGACCCTCTTCTTCTCCTGTGGGCGCGGAGTTCTTTTTTATGGAGAAGGATGGTTCCCTGCGTCCTTGCATCGACTATCGGGGGCTGAATAGTATCACGGTAAAGAATACCAATCCTTTGCCGTTGATGTCTTCTGCCTTCGAGCGTCTGCAGGGGGCATCCTTTTTCACGAAATTGGATCTCCGTAACGCTTACCATTTGGTTTTCATAAGAGAGGGGGATGAAGACTGCCTTTAATACCCCCAGGCAGGCACTTTGAATATCTTGTTCTTCCGTTCGGCCTTTCGAATGCTCCCGTGGTCTTCCAGGCACTCGTCAATGACATGTTGAGAGATATAGTCGACCAATTCATTTATGTCTACCTGGATTACATATTGATTTTTTTCTCACTCTCTCCAGGATGGAGAGGCTGTTAGAGAATAGGCTTTATGTCAAGGTGGAGAAATGTGTTTTCCATGCATAGTCAGTTCCCTTTTTGGGTTACATTGTGTCAGCCAAGGGAGTGCGCATGGACCCCGACAAAATTAAGGCTATGGTGGATTGGCCAATCCCTGATTCCTGTAAGGCCCTGCAGAGGTTTCTGGGCTTTGCCAATTTTTACTGGCATATTATTCGCAATTTTAACCAGCTAGTTTCCCCTCTGACTGCCTTAACCTTCACCAAGACTGCGTTCAGGTGGTCTAACGCAGATGATGCTGCATTTTCCAAACTAAAAGACTGCTTTGTTTCAGCTCCTATTCTCATCGCCCCTGACCCATCACGTCAGTTTGTGGTGGAGGTTGATGCTTCAGAGGAGGGAGTTGGTGCGGTCTTGTCCCTGCGCTTTTTCTTGGATGACAGGATGCATCCCTGCGCGTTTTTCTCTCATCGTTTGTCTCCCACCCAACGTAACTACGATATTGGTAATAGGGAGCTGCTGGCAGTCAAGCTCATTTTGGAGGAGTGGCATCATTGGTTGGAAGGTTTGGGGGTTCCTTTCATCGTCTGGACCGACCAGAAGAATTTGGAAATCAGCCAAAAGGTTAAACTCTAGGCAGACTCAGTGGGCTTTATTTTTCGGTCATTTTGATTTTTCTATTTCATACCGTCTGGGGTCTAAGAACAACAAACCCGATGCGTTATCCTGTATTTTTGACCACTCCGAGCGCCCGTCTTCTCCTGAGCCCATTTTACCACAGACAGTGGTCATCTCTGTGATGTCTTGGGGGATCGAATCGAAGGTCCGCACAGCCTCTGAAGGGGTAACGTCCCCGCCCGGATGCCCACCGGGTCATTTGTTTGTACCTGAGAGTTTACGTTCTGATGTTATTCGATGGGGTCATTCTTTCAAGCTGGCTTGTCATCCTGGGGTGAGTTGTTCTACCTTTCTTATTAAGACCGGTTCTCGAAGGTAACCCATTTCATCCCTCTGCTCAAATTGCCATCAGCCAGAGAAACAGTGGATGTTGTCATTGACCACGTTTTTTGCATTCATGGCCTCCAGTGTACTGGAGAGTTCATCCCGTTTTTCATGTTTCTAAATTAAAGCCTGTATTTCATTCTGCTATTAATCCGCCAGTTCCGGTTCCCCCACCGCTGCGACTCATAGACAGGGATCCTATAAAACGTATTCTGGACTCGAGGTGGAGAGGACGAAGATTCCAGTACTTGGTGGACTGAGAAGGTTACGGGCCAGAGGAGAGGAGTTGGGTGCCTGCAAGAGACATTCTAGATCACTCTCTTATTGATGATTACAATCGTCAGGTAAATTCTACTGGGAGCGCCAGGAGGTGCTCTTAGGGGGAGGGGTGCTGTCATGGTTCATGGGTCCGTGTGCTCATTCATGTGTGTGTGTGTGTGTGTGTGTGTTGGCTGTGTGTGTTGTGTGTATGTGTTGTCTGCAGCATCTGGCAACCTAGCTGTCTAATCAGGTGTCCAAACCTGCAGCCTATCATGCTGCCTATATCTGGGTCGCTCTCACACGATCCTTTGTTAGTTCGTTGTCTTGCTCATCATGTTTTGTTCTCTCCTTGACTTTTAGTTTACACTGTGATCGTGTCCCGGTCCTGCTTGGATTAGTTTCCTAATGGCTGGACTTCTCTTTCATGGGCTTTCACTTCCACAAACTCGGATTACGCTCTCTTGGATTATTGTCTCTTGGAACTGTTGCTGTTACTATTGTTCTGAGAATTTGTAATAAAGTGTTATCTTTCACTCGCTATTGAATCTCAGTTTTGATTTCGTGACAGTAAATTCATCATTATCATTAGAATATGTCCCAAAAACTTTCAAACTGGCTGTTAATAAGCCTTTTATTAAAACACAACTTGACCCAAAAGAATTAGTTAATTGCAGACCGATCTCGAATCTCCCTTTTCTGTCTAAGATACTAGAAAAGGTAGTATCCTCACAACTATGCTCCTTCTTAGAGAAAAATGGTATCTATGAGGTTTTCCAGTTTTTTCCAGATTTAGACTGTATCATAGTACTGAGACTGCTCTCGTTAGAGTTATAAATGACCTGCTCTTATCATCCGATCATGGTTGTATCTCTCTATTAGTGCTACTGGATCTTAGCACTTTGCGCGACACTATCGACCTCAACATTCTTTTGAATAGGCTAGAAAATTATGTTGGCATTAGTGGAAGTGCATTAGCATGGTTCAAATCATACTTATCTGACCGTCATCAGTTTGTAGCAGTAAATGAAGATGTATCATACCAATCACAAGTGCAGTATGGAGTACCTCAAGGCTCAGTACTAGGGCCATTGCTTTTCACGCTTTACATGCCACCCTTGGGAGATATCATCAGGAAACATGGTGTTAGCTTTCACTGTTATGCTGATGATACGCAGCTCTGTATTTCTTCGTGGCCTGACGAAACATACCAATTTGCAAAATTAATGGAATGCATAGTTGATATAAAAAGCTGGATCACTAGTAATTTTCTACTGCTAAATTCTAAAAAAACAGAGGTGTTAATTATCAGGCCAAAAACCCCTGCATATAATGAACTAGAACACTGTCTAACACTTGATGGCTGCTCTGTTAATTCTTTGTCATCAGTTAGGAACCTAGGTGTGCTAGCATCTGTAAAACCGCTCTCAATGTCAAATGCAAAATGGTTTAGCTCCTCAGTACTTGAGTGAGCTCTTATCGCACTATAGTCCTTCACGTCTGCTATGATCTCAAAACTCTGGCCATTTGATAATACATAGAATATCAAAATCAACTGCGGTTGACAGATCCTTTTCATATTTAGCGCCTAAACTCTGGAACAATCTACCTAACACTGTTCGGGAGGCAGACACACTCTGTCAGTTTAAATCTAGATTAAAGACCCATCTCTTTAACCTGGCTTACACATAACACACTATTGCATTTCTATAATTCAAATTCATTAAAGGATTATTAGGCTGCATTAATTAGGTCAACCAGAACCGAGAACACTTCCCATAACACCCGATGTACTTGTTACATCGTAAGAAGAATGGTATCTACGCTAATATTAGTCTGTTTCATTCTTATTCCGAGGTCACAGTAGCCACCCAGATCCAATCTGTATCCAGATCAGATGGTCACTGCAGTCACCTGGATCCAGTCTGTATCCAGACCAGATGGTGGATCAGCACCTAGAGATGATCTCTACAGGCCTGAATGTCAGCGGAGACCAGGACAACTAGATGAGCCCCAGACCTCATCACCTAGACGGCCATCAGGACAAGACCACAGGAACCAGATGAGTCCTCTGCACAATCTGACTTTGCTGCAGCCTGAAATTGAACTGCTGGTTTTGTTTGGCCAGAGGAGAACTGCCCTCCCAACTGAGCCTGGATTCTCCCAAGGTTTTATCTCCATTTCTGTCACCGATGGAGTTTTGGTTCCTTGCTGCTGTCGCCTCTGGCTTGCTTAGTTGGGGACACTTAATTTCCAGCGATATTGTCAACTTGAAAGCACAGATACCATTTGAACTGAACTTAACTAAGCTGAAGGATGACATCACTGAATCAATGATGAACTGACTTTAACTGAAAATTGAGTGTTTACTGTTGTCTTTTTGCATTATTATACACTATTTTTCCTATTTAATACTGTAAAGCTGCTTTGACAGTCTGTGTTGTTATAAATAAAGGTGACTTGACTTGACTTGCTCAAACAAGCTCAGATTTCATCAGACAGTGTGGAATAGTAATTTCTGTCTTATTAATAAATTATTAAAAAAAAAAAAAACAAACAAACAAAAAAAAACTATATAGCCGCTGTCTGATTTCAGTTTTTTTATTTTTATTTTTATTTTTTTACAAATGTGAAATGGCTAAAATAAAAGAAGTTACATTAATTGTAAATAGTGTTTACTTTTTTGCAATTTAAGTACTGCATATTGATATACCATTTACAATTTGATGAAACCCATAGCAATGTGTCAGCTATTACGTCTCAGACTGACAGATATGTAAAAAAAATAAAATTTCAGCAATTCATTACTGTTTTGTACGGGTTGTACAAATTAATGTTAATAATTCAGAATGCATTTTGTTTTATTGACCTCAGTGTTGTTGAGCACAATAATTAATAATTGGCACTTTTGATTATTTTTGAAAAAGGATAGAAAAACACAGATTCTTGGGTCCACATGAGAGAGCCTAAAGATGAGCAATGACAGGTCATAAAAACTGGCACTCATTTTATAGCTGTTGTAAAAAAAAAAAAAAAAAAACCTGTTTCAAATTTTTAAACATGGAAAGTCTCCAGGACATAACAATACCTCTACTAAAGCAACATGTGCTTTCCTGGGTGTAAATGTAAATTCTTATTCTTGAATGTACAAGAAAGAGAGTTAGTGTGTGAGAAAGAGAGAGAGAGCGCTAAGTGCAGTGAGACCTTGTGATTGAGTCTCATATTCCCCACTGATGTTCTGAAAGCTGAGCACTGATCTCTATTTACATCCCTTATGTAAGAGGGCGCTAATGACTCTTCTGTTCCAACTCTCTATGTGTGTCCACTGTATATTGTGTGTGTTGTATAAGAGTGTGTGTCTCTGGTAGCAGGGGATTTGGAGTGGGTGTTCCCTCACTTTCAACAGTGACTCCACATGGCCTGCTGCCTCTTTTGTCTTTTTATAGCCTCCTTCTGGGAGACACTGCACTCCCCCAGAATGCAACACAAGCCAAACACCTCTCTGTTCCTCTACCAGAGCCAGCCCTCAGGGATTACTGTGATTCCTCCCCTCTTTTTCAGCACACCTCCTCTGATCTCTCTCCTCTCTGTGGTAACTGGCTGCATTCTGTTTTAGACATATGTGGCAACATGGGAAATATTACAGCAATCTTTTGGTAACAGGCGAAGGAATACACTTTTGACAGAGAAGGCCTTTTTTTCATAAAATATAAAACAACTTTGTTTTCATGTGTATGCATGTATTTAATTTTATCCAGGGCAACTGCAGGTGAAAACAAATATTTTGTTTAAACTAAACAGACCTAAAAAGCTAATATATAGATTTGAAATGGAATTTCCATTTTTCCATACTGTATATATTTGTAACTTCTGAGACGGGTCAGGCATGGAATTATTTGTTATATTCAACAACAACAACAACAACAACAAAAAACACAATACGTTAAGGCTTCAGCATGAGCCAGTGTTTAAAATGTGTGCAAACATCTCAATTTAATAGTCACGTCACATGACGGGCACCTACGGTTAGGAAGTAATTTGTGTGGCGTGTCTGAACAAACTGCTCTGCAACCTTGGACGCATATTTTGCCGTAACATAAGACTTCACTTAATCTATTTGAGAAAATAATTTCAAAGTCAGAATAAAATGAATGTAACAGTTTATTAGTCAGGTAAAAATATATCATACCAATTACATAATTATTTCAAAGATAATCATTACATTAATACAATATATAATAATTAATACATCAATACTGCAACATATCAGGTGACTGCTGTTCCTCCCACTCATCATTAGAGGGCTTTTTCACTATATTGACTATTGATTCCTGGACTCCATTATCCATAACCCTCTGCCCATCATGCTCCTTGATCTCACACACACCTGCACATCATCACTCTCATAATCAAGACTACGGCTGCGTCCAGGCCCAAATTGGCTAATTGGGAGCACCGGGAGAATTCCTGGTGGGCCGGTCTGTTTTTTTTTTTTGGTCGGTCTTGTCATTCCACTGGCCTTGAAATATTGATGCCCGTATTTAAGGCATCAAAGAAGCATCCCGTATGAAAGCTATAACCCAGTTTATCCCGTATTCGCAGGCATACACCATGTGACCACCAGACCATAGGTGTGTTCGACTTGAAGCGGCACTGTGCAGACCGATCGGTGAATGACATAAAACTACCATGAGTGCTGTATGAGAGCAGAAGGCTCCTTATGCTTTTTTTTTTTTTAAAAGCTATCATCCATATTCTGACTTGGTGAAAAGAAACACATTTTATCTTTAAGGAACGTTCATTCTTGTGTCTGAAGTTTAATTACACCTTTTACACCTTCTGGTAATCAGAGAGCATATAAGAATGTGTAAATGATGGTAATGAAATTACCAGCATACGACGTCGTGGTTACGTTGCCAGTAAGTCATGAAATTACCAATATATTACAAATAGAGTACGTATCTGGGATGCTCTTGGTTATCTTGTTACGTTAGGAGGACGTACTGACGATGTTGTGAGTTGGTAATGGGATGGTAATGGAATTACTTGTATAAGACGTTGTGGTTACGTTGCCTATTGATAAATCATGAAATTAATTACCAATATGTTACGTAACTGTTACGTCATGTGTTAGCAGGGAAACTTCTCAATTTATAATTAATCATTCTTTTTGCGCAAATTATTGTTTTATTTGTGAACATAGCCGTTTGAGGAAGGCTTTAAGGCCAAGCGGAATCCTCTGCCGGCTGCTCCCGCTTCACAGCGAGTGGACTCGCGCTAATTAATGGCAATTCCCTTCACCGTCCGCATTTTGATTTTGGCAAATCAGTCTGATCATAAACCCAACATCCAATAAGGCAGGAAATCATTCAGTCTACCTGAGGGAAGACGTCTTTCACTATTGTTAAGTGTATTCTAGCGTATTCTTAAACTTGGACCTCATTATATTGAAATACAAATCCAAGCACCAGAAGCAGCCCACACGCTCTTTAATTGAAAAATATGCATTTTCATTCATTCATACGCTACGGTTGCAATAATATTTTAGTTCAAAAATTGAAGTGCCATTGTTTAAAGTGTCCCTATTATGGGTTATGAAAGGTTCATATTTTGGTTTTGGGAGTCCCCAACAACAGGTTGACATGCATGCAAGGTCAAAAAACACTTTCATTTTCTTATAATATGCATTTATTTTTATCTTATTTGTTCAACGACTCCCAAACAATGTTCAGTGATTCATTTTTCCAAACCCCTCCTTTGTGTGACGTTATTCTGCGTGATTAGCCAATTTCATTTAAAGCAGTGTTTGTGAGCTTTTACTGCTCCAAAAGCGGCACGTAGTGGCAAAGAATGAATTTGCATTTTCATTCAGACCAACGCGAAAATCTAAGTTTTCCCAGGTCTGTGCATGCAGCAAGTGGGCGGGCAATATGCTAATGTTTCATTTTGACTTCAACATGAAATGGCCTGGGATTCGTTTTAAAAACGGCTCATTTCAATGATTCAGAGTCGACTCTTTCTTTTGAGAGACAATAACTTTATACATGGTGCACTTTTAGATTTAAAACTTAGAGCTGTGTTACACACTGCATGAAAGGTAATTTTCAAAAATCCATAATAGGGACACTTTAAAAAAAATGCTTTATTGACTGACATTTCATAGACCTTCAGTTGTTATGCTTTTAAATTTCATGCCATTTGTATGTATGTAATTTCACAGTATTCCTCCTAAATTACTACACCACTTGTGCAGTCACAATTCTATAATGGTACAATTTACTCAGGCCGATTAAATTTTTTGTATGACATTAATATTTTTTTTAAGAATAATTGTGCATAAATAGGTGTAGCAAAACAAATGTGATTATTTCTGAGAACTTTTTAATTGCAGGCAGACATACATTATGGTACAGTACACATATTTTGAGCAGCCCTTATTCTGCTCCTTATTTTCTTATAAAGAATCAAAATTGTTCCTTATTTTCCATTTCTGAAGTTAACTGGCAATTATCTGTTGACTCCCCGACAGCGACACCTTGCTCAGAAAAAAAGTCAGTTGTTCGATATATCCGAGCAAAAAATAATAGATAAAAAATAGATAATAGAAAGCAAAATACGGCGCTGAAAAGGCCAGTATAAAAAAAAAATCACAAAAGCTCTAGAAAAATACAATGAATTACAAGGCTGTAGAGAACAGTGCACTATTGCAGACTTATATACTGAGGTTTTAATTACATTATTTTAGCTATAGTCAGTTGTGAACTAAAGTGGGCCGGTCCAAGGCATGGAACTCCAGAGCTGAAAATGAGTCCCACTCCGGCCCTGGCTGCATCCAAAACTGCATACTCATTGAGTAGGTACTTAATTTCAAAAAGTACTTAACTCAACAAGTGCTAAAAGAGTAAGTACTCTATTACCAGATCGCGTTAAGTATTAATGTGATCCGGACATCAGCTGCCATGTTGATGTTATCATGTGACCTATGACATTATAACAAGTGCAAGTGTTCTTAGGTTGTTTTTGAATGAGATCTTATTTTAGTCAACTTTTAAACCTTTAACCCATATAATCAACACAGACATAGGAAAAAAAAGGATAATCAACAAATAAAACAAAATAACATTTTCTCTGAATGAAATACCCAAATTTCCCAAAGTCCTCAATGAACTGACAAGAAATAACCCTGAGGAATCAAAAATCAGTTTATAAATTCAGTCCCGAAGGTCAATTAATTGATGTTAATCTCAGTCTTTAGGCTTCACTCCAGATCAGGATGAACTGAACAGTGCAATTTCACTCCTACCAGTTAAAGATGAGCAAATTCAGTTTCTGTGTCTGTCCAAACAGGAAAGATTCACGCAAAGGTTTCAAAGGATTCGTTACAGGTGGCTTGCCAGTCCAACTCCACCACCGCAGATATAGGAAGAGTTGAGACAGTTCGGGAATAATTCACACATCAGTCAATTCATCCGGGGCAAATCCAGCAAGGGAACTCACATGGAACAAGATCAGAAAACAAAACCTGGCCAAGGAACTCATATACATGTACATCAAATGA
>JAFVLL020003571.1:0-21389 GCA_021397915.2 Tor tambroides | reverse complement strand
AAATGCCCATATATATATATATATATATATATATATATATATATATATATTTAAAATTTATTCAGACACCTTCAACATTTCTCACATTATCATAGTTTATTCGCTATAGTTTAGAAAATGGTAATAAAAAATGACAATAACTCAAGAGTTAAACTGTGTCAGAACAAATTCATCTTGATAATGTCAGATAACTTTGATAGAAAGGTATGTAACAAAACATGGTCAGGTCAAAGTGTCAAATCAAATTTTTGGTCCCAAATTTTTTATTAATTTTACTGGTAGTCCACTGTATGAAAAAGTTTTGGTATAATATGTCACAGTTTACTTTATTGTGCTATCCTCACACACACATATATATATATTAGCTACTTTTTTATGTTGAAAATGAACATTTTGAGTAGTTAATAATTTTGGAGTCTAAAGCAGTGCTCATTTTAGCTTCTTCCCCTCCAATTAAACATGCTAATCTCCTCTGCTGCTGACCCTAAGTGGACTTCATTTCTGGATCATATGCGTGTCTACTTAAGAGAGTGGGTACTGAAAACTGTGACAGGAGTACCATTTTATCTCAGTTTTAGAAGTCATATGATTGCCATCCACACTACTGGATCCCCCTCACCCATTCTGTTCAGAAAGACCCAGGGAGAGATGGGATGGAGAAATCCACTTAAAATTCCAGGGTGGCTGGTTCTTGAAGGATGGGAGCACTCAAAAATTCTTGCATGATGACAGCGAGGCTTTGATGTCAATGTTTTTGTCTCTGGAGAAGCAGGGCAGGGCCGTCTTGAGACAAGAGGGAAAGATCCTATTAGAGACACTGATTCTCTTTACAGCTCAGACTATACACACAATCATATAGGCTGGGAAATTTAAAGCACACCATCCGTGTAAATGTGATCGCTTTTCAAAGTCTTAGTGAGGTGATTTATTTAGTTAAGAGTCTCCTTATGGCACACGTCTGGAAGATGCTTGTTAATGCATTTTCCTACCTCTTTTTTGTAATTCCTGTATAATTTTCCTAGCCTTTATTTATAGCATTTCACCATATTATAAGAAGGTGGCACAGCAGGTTTCTGTCTGATGTTTCTTGGCAGGTTTAGTTTGATGGAGTGGGTGGTTTGGCATTCTCTCTAAAGGATTTAGAGGTGTTTTCGTTTAGCCTTTTTTGCCTGTTTGCGCTGTTTGCTGTTTTATTGTTAACAATAAAAGTCCTGCCACACACGTTTATGGACAAACCCATTTATACAATATTAAAGAACAGATTTATCAATGTTTAAAAGAAATGAAAGAATTTGGGCATGCAATTGGAAAGAAATAAAGAGTCAGGGAAAATCTGGATGTATTAGGGAAAATGTTGAATTCCAGACCTGGAAAGTCATGCAAATTCATTAAAAATAATGGAAAGATTATTCACATTTTTATCCATTAGAAGTCTTATTGTACACTGTTTATACAGATAGATAGATAGATAGATAGATAGATAGATAGATAGATAGATAGATTTCTTTTTTCTTTTTTTGTAAAATAGAAAAACTGAAATTTTTTTTAAATTTTATGTCATTTATTTATATAATTTCTTGTAAAATGTACTCCCAACAATGTCTGATTTATTTACTAGGAACGCGTTTTTTGACACTGTGTACATTTGCATATAAATTATGCAAAGTAAAATTAGTAAGTAAATGACTTGGAAAAACCTTGAAAGGTCTTTGAAATTGACTGTTCAAATGCTAAGAAACCCTGACCAATATTTATGTTTGTTGGCCTAAATCATAGTTTACTCTTCACTATAAAGCTTAAATGTTTGAATCCAGAAAGCCAGAGTTCATAATAAAGCCATTCCTAATCCTTAAATGACACCTTGTCTGGAAAAACCAGGCATGTGCTAGGCAGGACATTGTTAGGATTCAGTATATTTGTTTAGCTATCTGTATTCTCTAAATCAATGACACTTGCATCAAGAGTCAGTGCCCATCCCCAGTAACCGCGGTGCAGTGTTCTCGACCTCTACCTGTAAGCCTACTGTATTTTCCGGCGGGGTGATTATGTATGGGGGGCAGAGCAGATCTAAAGCTCTTGGCTCAGACAGCCCATTCTCCTGCCCGGCCTTTGATGTCCTGCTTTCATTGCTTCTCTTTTGCTGGGACAATGACGAGAACCTTTCGCCACAGTGGGCATAATGCGCTCGTTGCTTTTGTTGGTTCTGTCTTTCTCCTCCACACCCCAGGGGAATTTTCCTGACTGGCACAAACACACTCATACTACCCCACCATACTGACGACTTCTGCTTCTCCTTGCAGGGCCTTTACAACATCTTCATATCCTTCTTGCATTGTGCTGTCATTTGGCGAGGTCAAATTTCCTCCTGTCAAGCTGTCTGGTGTAAATTCCAGGCACTTGTTTCAGGTTTGTTCAAATCCCTTAATTATGGGTTTGCGTAGATGTATATGGGCCATTCTACAGAATTGGTCCAAAGTCAGAGTTAGAAACGTCTTGAAAAAAATGTCTTTTTCCAAAAAAAAAAATTTGTATTTGTATTTATTGTTTTTTGGTTGTGGGACAGTAGTTTGCTCCAGTTCTGTAGAATGGCCCATATACAGTACATACCTCATATAGCAGCTGTTTCAGTGGGCTGCTATACGCAAGTCATCTGCCATATTGGAATAGCCAAAGCCGGTCCATGAATGCTTGACTGTGCGTCTGCAACCGTAGTTACATGCATGTATGAATATCTGTATCTGCAATGGACTTCAGCAGATGGTTCTTCTAAATTAACATGACATTAAAAAGTAACCATAGTTTAAAACTTGTAATATTGAGTTAATACATATACATATAAAAAAACAAACCAACACATTCTTGCCTGTAAAAGGTTATCCGGTTTCTTCAGATATTTAAATCTCAGTGGTTTCTTCAACCAGAGGCTGTGCAATGTTGTGGCATCTTGTAAAACTCATTGATTTTTACTGTGAGTGACCATAGATATATATACATAGATCCTCATTAGTGGCTGTTTCTGTGGGCTGCTATATGTAACCCATCTACCATTGGAACGATCGAAGCCGGTCCGTGAACACTTGAGAGCAAGTTGACTGTGCGTCTGCAACTGTAGTTATACGCATATATCTACATCTGCAATAGACTTTAGCAGATGATATTGCTAAACTAACACAAGATGAATGTGTTAGCGAACATGACATTAAAAGTTACCATAGTTTAAAAACCTGATATATTGAGTTACATGATTTTTACTGTAATTTTTGCTGACTACATGCTGACGCATCAACATGACTGGAAAGGTCGAATGCAGATTCTACTTATATATATCTATGGTGATATGGACTATAACCTATGGATATTATGTAGTTAAGGCCCGTTCACACCAAGAACGATAACTATTTTAGAATCTGCAACAATGGATGATACCATTCGGTTTATTATAAGGACATGCTGCTTTTGATGTCGTTTGCCGCTTACATCCTTGTGCTCTTTGAAGTCTCTGGTGGATTCTGATTGGCTGACAGTGTTTTTATCATTTATGTGCTTTTGTAAAGAAGAGGAGAGACCAGTCAAAATGACATTTTTGTGGTAACCAACATTAAGTGAGCTTAAATATTGATTCTGGATTGTCTAGCATATTTCTGGCTCACATATATTCTTTTTTTGCACTTTGTTTCTTCCTACGTGATCAGAAGGTGAATCTTCCAATGTTATGATTCTCAAAGGAGCCATTATATGAGCTGTAATGGAGAGAACATTTCAATTGATTCTCAACAGACTGAATCTTTCTGATGTACTCCCTCCATCGCCCAGAGGCAGATATAAATGGAACATACCTGTTCGTACCCAGACTGCACCTGCTTAACGCAAGTTAACAGATGTCTGGAAAATTCAAGGGCACGAATGACTCCGTTTCCATGGTTACCGCCATTTCATTTGCCTGCTACATTTTTTGCCATTCCACATAGTGTTTTTGTTATTGTTGTATTTCCTCCATGAAAGGTGACCTGACAGGGCAAACTCACGTGGCTCCCATGGGCACCGGAGAGCAATCATGGTGGGCCGAGCTGCTATGTGATGTGGAACAGGACAAATAATCACCCGACCAGCTGTTTATTTTCACCTGTCCTCTCTGGCCACCACACCAGCTTCCTCTGGACAGCAGCGGGAAGCACGGTTGATCGATCGGCGCCCCCTGTAGAGGTTAATTGGCGTAATGTGTAAATGATCCTGCATATGTATGTATGATTGCATGCACATTGCCATCATTCTTCTTGACCAAGACAGAAGTTATAGACAAGCCTCAGAATCCTGCAATTCTCCAAACCTTTTCAAACCTTGAGAACTTTTAAAAGATTAGCTCAAAGGATGAATGCTCTTCCAGGTGGCTGTTGCACAAGGCTTTATGTATTTGGTAAGTAGACATCAACATTCCAGTTGCATGATGTGACTTTTACCAAACCAACATCTGACAATTCGTCTCATGATGGTGGAGATGGTAAACATCTGCAGCCGTTCTATCAACTCAAATATGTGAATGCTTGGAATTTTTTCAGAAAGCATCACTCATTTTGCTCAGGAGAGCAACAAGCAACTTTGCCTGCCAGCGCACACGGAGCGAGACCCACCACAGTGAAGTCGCCCCACAATTGTACAGAAGCCGCAAGATCGGCCCATAAAACTTGGCCCACTTTATTTTTACAATCCTCCCTTATAGGCTTAGAAAACCTGTGGAACAAATGATGCAATAACTGTTAACTAATTGAAAGAAAGATTAAGTGTATACATATGTATGCACTACTGCTCAAAAAGTGAGGTCAGTAAGATTTTTTTTAAAGAAATTAACACGTTAATGAGCAAGGATGCATCAAATTGATCACAAGTGACAGAAAAGATGTGTATAATGTTACAAAGATTTCTGTTTCAAGTAAATGCTTAATTTTAAGCTGGCCAATGCGTCCAACGTCGATAATAATAAGAAATCTTGGTAACACTTTATTTAAAGCCTTTTATGTATAATGCATTATAAAGGGTTATTAAAGGCTATAATGCATTACAGTTGTTCATAATGTGTGTTGTAATACATTATATATTGTTGTAAATAATTTTAACCGAATTTAAAATGCATAACCCCAGTTTCAGAGACAAGGCTAAAGCCTAGTCCCAGATTAAATGTAAGTCTGAGCTGTTTCAACTGAAAGAAACTTGCATTGACTGATCCTTAAATATTTGAGTGCCTTTGTTTTGTCTTAAGATGCACACCGGTAATGTTTTTTAATAAGGCATGTTTATAAAAATTAGTCAAATGTTCTAATTGAACTATGGCCTAATCCTGGTTTAGTCTAAACCGTGTCTGTGAAACCGGGCCATAGTGTAACAATGACTTGATAATATATTAATTGTGCTTACAATTATTCATGAGATTCTACAATGCATTACAAGGCATAATTAATGCATTAAAACTACTTTTATAATGCATTGTACATAAAGGCTTTAAGTAAAATGTAACCGAAATCTTTCATGAGCACCAAATCAGCATATTAGATTGATTTCTGAAAAATTATGTGACAGTGAAAACTGGAGTAACCACTGCTGAAGATTCAGCTTTGCCATAACAGGAATGAATGACATTTTAAAATATATTACAACAGAGCTAGTTCTTTTAAATTGTAATAATATTTCACAATATTACTGTTTTTATTGTATTTTTGATCAAATAAATGCAGCATTGGTAACCATAAGAGACTAATTTCAGCATTAAAAATGTTACCAACCCCAAACTTACTCTCTAAACTTTAGCCCTTTCCAATAAATAGTGACTTTGTCTGGAGTTTGCGTTCATATTTTGAAGACTTGAAGGAAAAAAACTGAAACTTGTCATTATTTAGCCCATGCCATTCTTCTTTCAAGCTTCAAAAACAACTCAAAAGCACCATTAAAGTATCATAAAACTACTTCATATGATGTGTGTGCAATAGTTCAACTCTTCTACAGCTATTAGATGGTTTTGGTTGAGGAACAGGCCAAAATTTAAGATGTTACACACTGATAGTCACTTTGAGTGAGATGTTAACTCAACAGCTATTGAATGAGTTGAACAGAAGAACCAAATACATCCAGTTTGCGAATGTCTCAGTTTTACAAATTGGATTATCCAATTTACTGGTCCCCAATTTTTTTAATCAGTTTTACTGGTAGTCCACTGCATGAAGAATTTTGGGGTATAATATGTCACAGTTTACTTTATTTTGCTGTCCTCATTTACATAAATGAACTATAGTGTCCTGCACCCACTAGTAAAAAAAAAAAATCAAATATTATATCTGGCGTCTGAATAATTTTTGGTTTGACTGTAGTTGTGGCATGAACTCTGTTATTCTTAAATACTGAGAATGATTTTTAGAACAATGTATTTTTTGAACAGGCCTTTAGTCCAAATAGAAAGTTAGTCAAACAGGATTGGAAAAACATGAGGGCGAGTTAATAATGACAGAACTGTCCCACAAACAGTTCAAAAATTAACACTTCATCTTCACAGGCTCCATGAAAACATTTTATTTCTGTAATGAAGTCACATGAAAAATTAAGACTTTTTGGCTTTATGACAAGCAGCTTATGTGCATTGTTATACATACGTATTTAAACTTTAAGCATAAACTTAAAGACTGTCTACCCATATCTAAATATATATCTATATATTTTAATTTTACATAGCATGAATAGGATACATATACAAGTACTTGTTGGAGAAGCTACTACATAAGTGTGATTTGCATGAAATAGAATGTTAGTGACAATAATGACGACAATATGTTTACAAAATCAGACGATCCATGAGCACAAGCCAAACACAGCAATTACATTCCTAAGAAAAGCCGGATACGCACCCGGAAGTTCTCGGATCATAACGTACACTTCTCCCAGTGATTCAGCGCCACATCTGAAGCTAAACCGTGCAAACATCACAGACGCTCACCACAAGCATGTGACTCACTCCCCTCTCGGTTAACGCAGGACAGAAGCTCGATGAAGGGTGACTGTGGGAAATATTATATCAAAGGCGCTAGTGTGGTAAAATAAGACACTGTGACTGTACTCCAAAAACAAGTCTCGCTCTGAGAAAGCAGCAGTCCAGCTTGGGAGTATCCCGATGAGGATCAGAAGAGGAGGATAAAAGCTTTGTTCCGGAGAAGGCGATGTTGAAATGTTCAAAATTTGAAGGCTTAAACCACATAGTTGGTTTCAGAGGGCTGACTGGATTCAGGCACTTCCTTTGTGTCTTTTGCTGCCACAGGCTGTGACTTGTGCTTGGGACCAGAGACCCGCTGGCTGCTGGAGACTCCTCCACGAAATCCTGGAGGAAGAGAGCAGTTAAAAATGTGTTGCATATTACAGAACCACATTTATGACTGAGCACCAAGCTGTATTTGCTGGGGGTTTTAGTTCAAATGGTGCAAACTGTGGTTGTTTGATTACATAGTTCATACTACTTAACTGTCTAGGAAAAGTGTGGTAAAATAGTTAAAAATTGTTTATTTTGCTCAACCATTTCAGCAGGTAACTGGCCTTATGATAACATAGTGTGGCGATACCATGCACCATATTAAATAATAAAACCTAATAGAAAACTGATTAAAAATACAAATAAGACACAGTGACAGGTATTTTTGCCAGGGTTTTAGTACCATTTTTAAATGGTGCAAACTGTGGTCAATTTGATTTAAAAAAAAGATAAAAAACTGTTCAATACAACTTAAGGAAAAATAGTAAATTAAAGTTAATTTTGCTTAACTTGTTGTTAAATGTCACTATAAATTAAATGCATGAGGCTAAGATATATAACTGGCCTTACAAAAACATACTGTTATATATATTAGTTAATGAATGAACTGGTATAATTTAAAAATGTTTACATTTCTCAGCACCGATTAGTGTTATTGATATCTAGTGGCATTTTCATGTTTAATGTAGGTGGATTGTACAGGTTTCAGGTTTTAAAAAGTACCATTGATTTAAAAATCTTTTATCTATTTATATAAAATTTATTGTTTATATTATTGTTAGTTTTGAGGTCATGAAAATGTATTTTAGTTTAGTTTCCCCAGAAATCACTGTAATATTTTCCCAGTGTTTCCCAGTAATCTAAGATTTCATTTTCTTTTATTTCTTACAATAAGTTAATGAAGCTGTTTTCATTTAGTTTAAGTTGTTTTCAATTGCGTAGCACTCCAAGGTACTACCATGAATATCATTTGTCCAAAAAACTATGGTATTATTATAGTAATATGTCTAAATATCCATGGTAATACCCTGGCATTACAGCGGATTTCTTGCTCTAATCCATTTCCAGGTGGCAATTAGTATCTTGGCTTTGGGAAAAAGGATGTTGTCTTACTCTTATTGCAGTGACGTCCATGCCAGCCGTCCCTGCACTGGCACCTGTTGGGCTCCACACAGGTCCCGTGTGCTCCACAGCTGGGCTCGCAGACAGCTGCACACACGTATACACATACACATTCAGCCATACACAGAGACGCAGTGTTTAGTCTTAGAAACGTATCCTGTGCTGTTCAGCAACCCTGCAGCCCCAGTGGAAATTTTAAGGTGCAATCAAGCACCGACGGTTCATTTTTCAGTGTGTTTATTGTGTGAGAGCAAAGCACATAGAGCGATGCTGCGGTGGAACATGTGTTTTTGATCAAATATGTCCACAGTATTTCTGCCAAGTCGAGATAATCTCACCTTTGGAGCATAGATCGCCATGGTAGCCTTTGCTGCACTTGCATTTGTTCCTCCCTGTGCATTTGCCTCCATTTCTGCATGGCTGTCGACATTTACCTGCAGACAACAATCACAAAATTCATTGTGCAATCCCAAAATGCAAAAACAACAAAATAGACTGCAAAAGAGAATGTTTTTTTCTTCGCTAACTGCCATTTCAAAATAAGTTATCTTAACGTATACTGTATTATAATTATATTATTATGGTCTTTTTGAACTATATCTCTTGTATATTATTAATTTTTCCATTTTTTTTTAATGGAAGTAGGGGAATTACACTGAAAAAAAAAAAATATATATATATTTAACACACACACACACACACATACACACAGAAAAATCAAGGTACAGGAATGTACCTAAAAAGGTATAAATGCTTTGTCGCTCCAGCTGTACCCTAGCAGGGTAGAACGTTGGTACATTTTTGTACCTTCTTGTTTGTACCTGTAAAAGAACATTTGTGCACCCTAGTGATAGAAATGTACATTTGTGTCCTGGTATGGTTTAAAATTATCCTGATATTTTTAAACTTAAATTTTATTCCACTCAGTTTGAATTCAGGTAACAGATCTAACTAAGTCTTAAGTTAACTACTATATAGCTACTTAAATGGTTTGAGGAAACCGATTGCCTTCAATGGTTTAAGTTCATCAAACTCAAAGCAATAACGTTACATAAGACTAAGCAAAAACACTGGTACAAAGAAATCATGACAAAACAGGAGAATTTTAAGTATTTATTGAAACACAACAAATGTTTAAGCAAAAAAACAAAATTTGTTTTAAAACAAAATCAGTGGGCTGTTTACTCAAAAATATAATATTTAAGCTCTCTTATCAAACCTTTCACCAAACAAGTAAAGACCGCACAAAGGAAATGTTTAAAATCCATTTGAATGTTAAATATAATAATAATAATAATAATAAACTGCTAAATAATCTGAAACACAGTGGATAATTTTTATACAAATAAAAAGTTTTCCTTACGATTAACAGCACATTCTATACAAACTTTAAGAGGTTTGTATACTGTAACTAAGGGAATACATTAGTGCAAAAAACAGCACCTGTAAACTGACCCAAGACTTTGCAGACATCATCTTCAGATGCAATCAAAACATCCAATGGGTTTAAAGACAATGTTCCCTCTTCCTCCTTAACAGCAAAGATGGTGACAGCCGTCTTCAGCACCTGATCAGGCTCCCTTTTCTAAATGCAGTAAAAAATTTTGTTAGTGTATGTCACCAAATATCATCATATTTAAACAAAGCGGACATAATATTTAAATTTTCATAAATGACAATAAAGGTGTGAAGGATCAGAGAAGTGTTTATTCAAAGGTATGTGCCCATTTAAAATACTGTAGTACTTTAATTTTAACATCCACTTTAACTTCCAGAGTGGTTTATCAGCAGGATTTTCCAATGTTTTAGAGCTTGAATTGAATTAGTTAATTTACATTACTATTTAATTTAACAGTAAGAAAAACAGTGCTTAAAGTGATAGTTCACCCAAAAATGAAAATTCTGTGATTAATCACTCACCCTTCGTTCCATCTTTGGAACACAAATTAAGATATTTTTGATGAAATCCAAGAGCTTTCTGACCATCCGTAGACACCAACACAGCTGAAATGTTCCCAGACCCAGAAACATAGTAAGGACATCGTTAAAGTCCATGTGACATCAGTAGTTCAACCACAATTTTCCGAAGCTACGAGAATACTTTTTGTGCGCAACGAAAACAAAAATAATGACTTTATTTAACAATTCTTCTCCTTTGCATCACCCTAGGGTGTAGGGCTGGTCGATGTATCGAACGCAATATCGCGTTCATTATCGTAGATGAATCGCCTTCGATAATGAACACGATATTGTGTAGCTTGTCAGTGAACTACAGCTCTGTGTATTAAATGCCGCTCCATCTGAAAGCAGGTACCGCTAATCACGGAACCGGCTTTACTGACGAGTTGCACATGACAATCGGTACCATTATGGAGAGTATCACGGTGCATGCGTGTGTGTTCCTCTGCATTTAAACAAGGCTCTGCGCATGCATGTTCTACGTCAGCAGCAGCAGCACTCGCATGCACTAATTACATACTCTTGATAATGGTGGAAGGTGTGATTTGGAGAAGAAGGATTGTTGAATAAAGTCGTTATTTTTGTTTTCTTTGCGTACAATTTATTCTCGTAGCTTCGTAAAATGAGGTTGAACCAGTGATGTCACATGGATTATTTTACCGATGTCCTTACTATGTTTCTGGGTCTGGAAACATTTCAGTTGCGTTGCTGTCTATGGAGGGTCAGAGAGCTCTCGGATTTCATCAAAAATATCTTAATTTGTGTTCTGAAGATGAACAAAGGTCTTATGGGTTCGGAACAACATGAGGGTGACTAATTAATGACAGAATTCTAATTTTTTGGGAGAACTATCCCTTTAAAGGGACAGTTCACCTCAAAATGAAAATTACCATCATTTACCCACTATCATGTCATGCCAAACACATACGAATCTTGTTCATCTATGGAACAAAAATGAAGATATTTTTAAAACTCTCTCACCTTTTCGTCAATCCACTGAAAGTCTAGGCAATCAATATTAAGCTTAAAGACAAGTTTATCCATATGAATAAAGTGGTTTCATTCAAGTCTTCTAAAGAAGACACAAACATTAACTGAGAAGTTTGAGCTAAGGGTTTTTTTATTATGTGTCAAAGCCTCAAGCTTTTTGAAGCTTGAAAATAAAGACTGCCTAGACTTCCAATGGATAGACAAAAATGATGAAAGAATATGAAAAATATATACTTTTGTTTAAAGATGAATAAAATTCATTCTAAATTGGTTTGGAACAACATGAGGGTGAGTAAACCATAACAGAATTGTAATTTTTTTGTGGACTATCCATTTAAGACAACTCAAATGTTCAACTATTCAGTCATTTCTGCTGATCTCAGCTAAAAGGTTAAAATGTTGCCAAGTAAATATAAAGTTGTCCTGTCATGTGTCCCACCTTGTGTGTCTTGAGTCTTCTTTTCAGATAGTAGTAGATCTGCCAGGATCATAGCTTGAATGACTGATGCCGTTATTGACCATGAAGACAAAACACAAAATTAGAGAAATTTAACTCACAATTAAGAAACATTTATGGACAGCTTATTTTTATGAATCATAAGACAACAACTTTCAACCACTACAAACTTAGCACTGGCAATTACCTGACATCTTTATGAAAAACCAAAGCAACTTTAGGATAAGTGCAAGTAGAAATATAAAAGATAATTTTTCCATCTATATCAATGAAGTATATAACTATATAACTATAATCAGAACTTAAAAGACTTCACTGGTATTCTTCTGAACCAGCACAAAATGCAAAAAGACTTTGACAGAATGATAGGCAAACTGAAATTTAAGATGTTATTCACTCTGCCAATTCAGTCTGAATCAAAATGTTGGCACACACTACATTATATCAAACATGACTGGTCCTTAGATGTCATGATGTCATTCTTGTGGGATGAGGTTTGTTATTTTTCATCTGTGCTGTGTATTCATGATTTGATCAATGTTTAGATTTAAATTTCAACCTAATATTCACAAAAAAAGTATAGTATTGCTTCAGAAGACTTAACATTTGTGCTGCTGGTCATCATTACATTTGCATTAATAGCAATTCATCAAAAAATAAAAACTGAAGAACGATGTATTTAAATAACTGTTTATAACATAACAGATTACATCTTGTACAACTCTAAAGCCCATCAATTAGTTTAATGTGAATTCTACTTCATTTTAGGCTCAGTTTTGCAGCCGTCCTTGTTGCCAATGACATCACACCACCCCTCGCTGCCTTTGCTCTGAAAAGATTGATTTCAAAAGCATGACTACAATTTGTTAGTATGAATTTTAAATAAGACAACGTGAGAAGCAAATAACAATGTTAACTAAGGTTAACAAAAGAGCCATTATAAACGCTCCTCAGCCCCTTTTCCGGGGCTTCGTTGGATTTAGTAAACTTGATCAGCATCACATGGATATTCTAGATGAAAATGACAAAGCGGATAATAAATAACTATTAACAAAAAGTTTAAACGTATTGTAATACAGGGAATGTGTGTTTGCTTTAACGTTACCTTGCTTCAGATCTGTGGCGTGAGTGACGGTTAGAGACGACGAAGATGGTCTGTTGACCGTCTCTCTAGTTTAAAAATATAATTTGCGAGTTTGTCTGTGTCCGGCTGTGAGAAACCACAAAAAAATATATATATATTTCTTAATTTACCACCACTGACAAACTGTTGTTTATAACACTGCATATTTAACACTTGCCGTTGATAACTTTGATGTAATGGCGTTAGCTCCACGCTTCTTTGCTAGCTAATGTTACACGCATTAGGATAACTGAGCTGGTTAATCCTCAGATAAAGTTGACAATAAAACACAAAACATTCAAAAGTGCTTTTATAGGAATAAAGAAGTTCAAAATGCTTACCTGTTATTTTCCGGTGATCAAAGGCTGCCATAGCCGTCCTCTGTGATCCTGTGAGTGAGCAGCGGGGGATGTGCGGAGCAGACGCGACTGACTGACTGAAAAATGCGCGCGGTTTTTGAAAAATACCCGGATAATATTTTGCGTCGAGTAAAAGTAATTACTTTTAAAAGGATTAATGTAGGCTTAATATGAAATAGATTTATGTATTTATTATCACTTAGTTATGAAAAGTATTACAGTTAGGCTATTTAATTAGTTATAGAAGATTAAAGCATAATAACCTAGAGCCCTATGTTATACAAACGTGACTTCTCAAAAACAAAAACAAAAACAATATTAGCAGTCATGTAATGTATATCTGAAATTCCAGCTAAATTTATAATGGAACTTATAGGTAATGCTGACCAAGAATAAGATGGAAATTTACCAGTAGCCTTTTTTATTCAATAAACACAAACTTTAAATTATGATTTTGTGATCTGTGATTTGCTGCATTATTTGCCTGTACCTCAAGCTTGTTAAAAGTACAGTTATGTACCCTTTGCTGTCAGAACTGATTTTGTACCTTTAAATTAAAACAAAGGTCCACAGTTGTCACCTTAAGGACCATATTCTGTACCTTACAGGGTACTTTCGTGGCAAATGTACCTTAAGGTACAGAAACAATACCCCTATTTTTCTGTGTGTACACACACACACACATATATATATATATATATATATATATATATATATATATATATATAATTTATTTATTTTTGCCATTGGGATTTTTATGCAGTATCAACTTCATTTCATTAATTTTAAAATCTAATAAAATTATATTTATATAAAATATTACATTTGAATTTGTATTAAAAATATGTATTTATTTATTTATTTATTGGGATTTTCAATATCAGGCTTATTTTATTATTTTTTTCATGCAATTTTACTTGTCAAGCTACAGCAACTAATCTTGCTTTAGGGATTTTAAGATGTTTTACTGAATGTAAGACAAAAATATTATGTACATCATTCTGAAATCTAACAAATTATATCTATTTAAACAATATATATTAATATTATATTGCATGTTAAATTTATGTAAATATATTCATAGAAAATACATAATGTACATTTTTCAATGCACACAAACTTTAATTAATTAATTAATTTATTTATTTACTAATTTATATATTTATTGATTGACTGATTGATTGATTGTACTTATTTGCCACTGGGGTTTTATGCAGCATCAAGCTTATTTTATTATATTTGCCTTTTCGGCTTTAAGCAGTTTTTCTTGTCAAACTACAGTAATTGATCTTGCTTAGGATGTTTAGATATTTTTACTAAAAATGAGACAAAAATATTAACATTAACATGATTTTTTTATGTATTTATTTAATTATATATATATATATATATATATATATATATATTGTTTTTATTTTTAATTTTTTTTAAAAAATTTTTGGCAGTGTAAAAATTATCATAGGCAGATGATGTACAGAAAAGTATAGTAAATTAAATGAAACATGAAAAGTAAATTCAATGCTTTCGAAAAACAAAAGCAGGGGCACACAGGCGGACAGACCCTTTCCAAACACTCTCGGATCCTTTTACACCTGCATATTTGATCAAGATCAACTGAATTTCAGCGGCTTCTTTGTTCATTGACAAATCAGCGAAATCCAGAAACCAGACAAAGAGGAGGACATCTTTACATAACATGACCTCAACGGGACTCCAGGCGTTTATGTCACAGCCCGTTTTGACAGAGAACACGATACTGCAGTGGATCAGACGGCAACAACTGGCTTAATGCTATTAGAGTGTTACAGAAATGTTACTTCAATATTTTCTCTTCCCTCCCTTTTCAGACCAACCGCCTCTGAATACTGCAATACTTCCTGCCTTTGAACAGGAAAGGATGAAATTCGGGGTCAAAGAGGAGTTGTTTAAACATCAGCGAAATAGATTACAGACCGTTGAAGCAAAGGAAGTGTGTATATACAATTGTTATCACCTTCAAAGCAAACCTCAGTGAGCAAGTCCTAAATGGCATTTAGCTCAATACTTGCACTTAATTTTAAAAAAGGAAGTAAAAAGCTTTTGTGAATGGCCAGAGATAAAACGCCACACTGCTTGAATGCATGTGAGCTCATGAGGTTGTTATTAGTGATTAGGGTGACAACACAACTGCATTACATCCTGTGTTTGCCCATGTAGGTGCCGGCCCATTTAACACTAATGTGAGAACACACTTCACTTAGGAAGTTTACTTGGAGAACTGCTCCGAGGGCAATTTGGGAAAGTGAGACTATTACTGCCAAAGAACAACAACACAACTTTCCCTTTGAAAGATGATGGTAATAAAGTAACTGCCAGTTAATACTCTACGTTAGAAGTTAATAGAGCTGTTTAGTTAGTAGCCCTAAAACTTGGAAGTTGGCAAAACTTGGAAGTTGGCATAGAGGTTCAGGAATCTCTAAAGGGTTTTTTGAATGGTAGTTTTTGATTTATGAGCGAAATAAAATCTGTTGTTTTCTATTTTAATATGTAATTTATTCCTATGATGCAAAGTTGA
Source organism: Tor tambroides (assembly GCA_021397915.2). NCBI lineage: Eukaryota > Metazoa > Chordata > Actinopteri > Cypriniformes > Cyprinidae > Tor > Tor tambroides. Next base: position 5,543 of record JAFVLL020003571.1, on the reverse strand, counting down.
ATTTTGAGCATCATTACTCTAGTCTCCAGTGTCACATGATCCTTCAGAAATCATTTTAATATGCTGATTTGGTGCTCAAAAATAAATTTGTTATTATCTTCAATGTTAAATACGGTTATCCTGCTTAATATTTTTGTGGAAACAGTGATGCATGTTTTTCAGGATTCTTTGACAAATAGGAAGTTGAAAAGAACAGCATTTATTTGAAATGAAAATCTTTTGTTATATATGACCCTGGACCACAAAACCAGTCTTAAGTAGCACGGGTATATTTGTAGCAATAGCCAAAAATACATTGTATGGGTCAAAATTATCCATTTTTCTTTTATGCCAAAAATCATTAGGATATTTAGTAAAGATCATGTTCCATGAAGATATTTTGTAAATTTCCTAGCGTAAATATATCAAAACTTAATTTCTGATTAGTAATATGCATTACTAATAACTTCATTTGGACAAATTTAAAGGCGATTTTCTCAGTATTTTGATTTTTTTGCACCCTCAGATTCCAGATTTTGAATGGAAAAGCTTGGAATGGAAAGCTTATTTATTCAGCTTACAGATGATGCATAAATCTCAATTTAAAAAAATTGACCCTTATGACTGGTTTTGTGGTCCGCGGTCACATATTATAAATGTCTTACAAATATATTACATACTGTCACTTTTAATCAATTAAATGCATTTTTGCTCAGTAAAACCATAAATTTCTTAAAATAAATATATAAATAAATAAATAGTACTGACCCCAAACTTTTGAATGGTACTTTTGAACGGTAAAGACTACCATTGTTTTTGGATTTATCAAGCATATAAAACAATGCCCTTTTAGTAGTTGCAGTTCTTATTTAAAATTTTTTCCCCTAAAAAGCCATTTGATTTTTTTTTTTTCATTGCAAACTGGTTTGATTTAGTTGAGATCACTTTTAATGTGTTCTGTTACTGTGGTCTGACTGTAGTTTTTCATTCACAGTGCTGATGAAGAAACAGATAGCTGAACTCACCGAGCTCACAGCGGCTCCCTTCAAAGCCGACGGCACAGATGCATTTGCCAGGATGGAAACACGTCCCTCCATTCAAACAGGTGGTGCTGCAGTTAGCTGTTAATGTAGAAAAAACAACACAAACTCAATGGACACATCACAAACTACAAAGAGAAATGATGCACAATCAGTTTGTACTTTTATTTATGTAACGGTTTTGCAGATCACGTTTCATGGCTTTGACCTTTTGGTCTAAATCATTTAGAAACAGCTTTAAAAAAATGTAGAGACTGTGATCAGAATTTCCAGACTATTTCCTGGTTACTTAGTCATGTTAAGCCATTTATTAATGTATTTAAAGCCCTCGTGTGTATTTTTGTGTATTTTATGTATTGTTTTATAGCATGTTTTAGTCAAGTTCATGTTTCCTGTCCTGTTGGTTATTGATTTATGGTTTAATGAATGGTGGCACAATATAGCACAATAACAGCATGTTTGATAAGGCATAACAAGTAGGAAACTAACCTCTCTCACAGCTGGGTCCAAAGTAGCCCGGAGGACATATACACACACCTGGACTCATACACAGGCCACCGTTCAGACATCTTGGGGAACAGAGGGCTAAAAAAGAGAAAGAAATGTTAGTTTAAGTTAGTTTTATATATAATACACCACAATATATACTATTTGTAGCAGCTCATCCCACATGATTCAGATTGTCTTACTGCAAAATAAAAAAAGAATGTTTCCAGGGTCAAACTGAAAATAAGGAAAATATATTCTAGTTAAGTTAAAACTATGCATATTAAACTTCATACAGCTATTGTTGTCGAAGAATGGGAGGATATTTTGGGCTGCAGGTTTTCTTGATATGCAAAGCACAAATCTTTGGGGTTTTGGCAGCAATGCAGGCGAAAACAAATCAGCCAAAAGCTGTATTGGATGAAAGGTGTTTTGTGGAAGCGGTTTAGGTACAAACACAGCTACAATGAGGATATTGAAAACATTTTCAGGGTCTAATGGAAGCCTTTTTTGGTAAACCTCTCTTTAAAGTTGTAAATAGATGAAAAACACATGTTTGTGCCTCCCAACCTGCTGGGTAATTCATATTTTTTCAGACAAGAAACTTTCTAGAATACATGCGTGCTCGATTCCTTCATCTAAACTAGTACATAGCGGGCTTAACCACGCTTTGTAATTTGCACAAGGCATTTTGGGAAGTGATGCCCTGAGGTTGAGTATAATCATCATCATAATAAACTATATGCACTCGTTTGTTTCCAAGGGAGGCTTGTCTTTCTGAGAAAAGAGTTTTGCAGAATACACTTCTCTTATTTTTTATGAATCTGGCTTTTGTACATGCTTTCTACATGCTCACATCTGTTGTTAATGGATTTATGTGGTTGCAGGTACGATATGAGACCTTTATGGGACACTTCAGAGATCCAGTAAGACCAAAACTATTGATAAAAATTAATATAAATATATTTAAATCATAATTTTTAAATATATAATATACAATTACAGTATTTTATTTAATAAAATTTGAATGTTTAACTTATTTTTTATTATTTAATTTATTTCAGGCAGTTTAAGTAAACTGTACTGTCAGCAACTTACTACATGCTAACTTTGCACATCAGTTTTTATTTGTCTTTATGGTGGCCCTATATAAATATGGTTACCTTTCTCACAGTGAATGCCGTAAAACCCATCCTGACACTCGCAGACCTGCCTTTCATTGCAGTAGCCTCCATTGCGGCAACCACCAGGACACTTTGCTTCAGAAAGAGGAGACATAAATGGTGAGAACATTTCCTTTCTTTTTTTAAATCTTCACCAAATGCTTCATAACTTACTCCCTTTCTGCGCCACTTCAAGGACATCAGATTCTGAGAGAAGTTGAAAGAGCAATGAATTCAATAACAGTATTTCCTACAAAAGAACTGACACCAGCATATAAGGAGAAAAAAATGGCTTTGAGGTGAAACCACAATGTCAACAACTTTGTCAAATGCAATGTGGCCCCATATACTGTTGCAGATGTGTCTAAATGTAATTCACAACTGTCTTTAAAGACCGTGTAGTTTAGCGTACTTAACATTCTGTCATCATTTACTCACCCTCATGTCTTTTGATACCCACTGACTCTGTTTTCTCTGTGGAAAAACAAAATGAGACGTTTAGCAGAATGTCCAAGCTGCTCTTTTCCATAGCATGAAAGTGAATGGGGACTGAGGCTGTCAAGATATATTTCCAGTGAAAAATGTTAGAATTTGGGTCTGTTCTTCATATAAAGCTTCAAAAATGCTTGGAAAGCAGCGCTGGAATGTTATAAGGACCACTTTCATTGCTCTTAGTCCCTATTCATTCTCATTATATGGAAAAGAGCAGTTTGGACATGCTGTTTGGACATCTCCTTTTGTGTTTTTGTCAAGTTTGGAATGACATAAAGGTGTGTAAATAATGTCAGAATGTTAATTATTGGTTAAACTAAACTTTTTTAAGGTGCAGTTTTCGTTTATGTCATGTTTATGAAACACAAAACTGTTGTTGAAATTCAAAATGGTTCTCAAAAAGAGGATAACCTTGAAGGTGTTAAGCTATATCAACTACGTCAACGTCATTTTGTCCTGTGGGTGAAATTCAAGCAGCCAGATTTTTAAAAAAAACAAGTTGTGAGTATTAGTCATTAAGGCACCCTCAGCTGTCACTAGGAAACACTTTGCTTCCTCCCTGCGGGGTGGCTTCAGACAGATGGACCATTTGATCTGTGAAGTCTACATGCCTAATGGAGAGGGGTGGAGAAGGGTGTGTAGGGGAATGCAACACCGTGAGGTTAGTGTGTGTGAGACAAGGGAGGGGGGATCAGAGAAAAACATAACACGCTCATTCTAAAGGGCTGCAGCTGGCAGGATTCACATGACCTCATGAGCCAGCGATGGCTTTGTGGGTGAGGTTGAGAGTCACCCGTATCATGATCTCTGCTTCTCTCTCTCTTACCAACTACTCTTAAAGAAGAGCGAGCAAAAGGGGGATGAGACAAAACATGCTCATCTGTGCCCCCTAAGCAAGAAAAATAATATATAAGATCTCTTTAATATCTCAATTGTTTCTTCTAGAGAAAATGAAGACTTTTAGCGAAGTCTTCTGGCTTTTCTCTTGAGGAAAAAACATCAGTCTCACATACACTTAATAATACGCTTGTGGTCAGTAAGATTTTTTTATGTTTTTGAAAGAAGTCTCTCATGCTCACCTTGGCTGCATTTATTTGATCAAAAATACAATAAAACAGCAATACTGTGAAATATTATTACATTTTTTTTTATTTTTTTATTTTTTTAATGTAATTGATTCCTGTGATGGCAAAGCTGAATTTTCAGCAGTCATGACTCCAGTCTTCAGTGTCATATGATCATTAGAAAGGTAAAAAGAACACCATTTTTTGAAATAGAAATCTTTTGTAAGATTGAGTGTCTTTACTGTCACTTTTTACCAATGTTATGCATTCTTTCTGCATAAAATATTAATTTTCTAAAAAAACAAACAAACAAAACTTACTGACCCCAAACTTTTGAATAGCAGTGTATGTACATCTTCAGATGTCAACAATGTCTCGTATTCTTTCATAAAACCAAACATTTACCAGCAAACATCTTACCATATGCTTTACTTTACTTTTACTTTTCGTCATTTAGCAGAATATGCAGAATACTATATTTATCTTACAGCTCTATACTCATATTTTATGTCAGATTTGTTCTGTTTATATTTTATTTTAGGAGATGAACAACTGAGATGAAGCTGAGATGAGTTGAATGTATCTGAATACCCTTCTGAGCAATAAAATTGGGTCTGGGCATTAATCTGCAAGGCTGCAATACCTAATACAGTATTTTACATTCCCATAACCATTCTCTTTTAAACCACACAATCATTTTGTGCATCAGCATCTAAGGTTGGACTGCCACGTTTGAAAACTCACCTCTCTGGCACGTTTTAAAGAAGATAGCGTTGTGAGGTGTCCTCAGGATGATGTTTCCTCCAGCATCCATCACCAGGATGGTCACCTCAAATGCTGCCACACCATCCTGGTCACCGCTGCAAGGGAAGCCCACCTGGACCACTGAGTAAACAAAAACCCTTTTGATTACTTAACCTTAAGCATCAATGAGCCACAGGTTACATGGGTTATAATAATCATCTTATAGATGTTTTTTTAAGAATCTAGATAGATCATTCTAATCTACACTCTTAAAAAAAAGGTTCTTCATGGCTCTTTGGGAGGGTGTATGGTTCCATGAAGAACCTTTAATATCCAAAGAACCTTTCCATTGCACAAAAGGTTCTTTGTAGCACAGAAAGGTTCTCTGTAGCACAGAAAGGTTCTTTATAGCACAGAAAAGGTTCTTTGTAGCACAGAAAGGTTCTTTATAGCACAGAAAGGTTCCAGAGACTATTTAATGGTTCTTCACACTCATCATGTTGTAAATATTTTTGTTTCTGGAAAGTGAGATCAAGTGAGCTAAATTGTCCTGTCTGGTTCAGAACTCCTTCCAG